>JAVSBS010005400.1:0-121107 GCA_033124195.1 Coracias cyanogaster
CACCTCCCACTAGACCAGGTTGCTCAAGGCCCCATCCAACCTGGCCTTGAACACCTCCAGGGATGGAGCATCCACAAACTGCCCCTGGGCAAGCAGTGTCTCATCACCCTCAGAGTGAAGAATTTCCTTCTAATTTCTAATCTAAGTGTCCCCTCTTCCAGTTTGAAGCCATTACCCCTCGTCCTGTCACTAAAAGCCCTCATAAAAAGTCCCTCTACAGCCTTCCTGTAGACCCTCTTCAGATACTGGAAGGCTGCAGTAAGTCATTGAATGGTAAATTTAGATCAAACATGATGGTTTCAGTTGTACTTGAAGTTACTTAGGGTCTTAGCAGTGCTTTGCCTACTCTATCAGGAAAGAAGCAAATGGATATATGGTGATGTGTCAGGATGCAAGGTGACAGCCCTAAGTATCAGGAAGTAATATTTACTCTTTTGTGTAGTATGGCCTAATTAGTTGAATGGGTGTTTCAAGATTTTTTTAGGCCCCAACCAAATAGTCATGTGTTGGCCCTAAAAAATGAGGATAAGGGGCATTTTGGGTCAATTATTTCACCTGGCACAGGAAATGCATTTTCTTACTGGACCACCATACTGTTCATCTGAGAATACCGACCCTTAAAAGGTCATAAAACCACCCTTGCCCATTTATGAGCCATCAGAAACAGCCGTTCTCTGAGCCTGGGAGAGCTGTGGCTTACTAACCTCTCCCCAGAGAGCACAGCAGCAGACAGAAATGGGAGAGGAAAGCTATAAAATTTGCATGTATTTTAATGACACTATTTAAACAATCAAATTACACATAGAACCAATTCTCTTGTGTCAAGCAGTATCGTATTGGCTCTACAGTGAAGCTTTTGCTTTTTAGTGTTAGGCCTGAGGATACTGAGAGTTGGGGAGTGAATATTTTTGCATAAATCTTTTATGCTGACCACGTGTACTGCCAGATGAAATTCCAGCAATCAAAAGGTTAATGAAGTCTGCTCTTTAAGCTGAGAATCACAAATTGATGGCCATTTTCTCACATCAAGCTGTCAGCCAGTAAGAGAACAGGAGAAAATACCCATGGTTGCCGGTTTGAAGGGTTTTTATTCCAAGACATTTCTTTGCTTCACAGCTCCCAGAGCCAATATGCCTCTTCCTTGTTATCACAGAATAAAAGGGTAATAGCAAACCATGTAAAAGATCTTAAAAATCAGAAACTCTACATATCTTGAGGAATACTGCCAAGCCTCTTTCTGCTTGTGAGAGCCCTTGGATCGAACCCTTAAATGGGATGAACAGAGCCTGACCACAACTACTTAGGGTCAGAGCAGCCCTAGGAAGGATCTTGGCTCTTTTTGCAGACCACAGAGGATGATTTACCTAATTGAAGCAGCTCGTTAAGGTACTTGAAATGAGATGAGATGAATTCAGGCACAAGTTCCTGGCCAACGTCCACCCCTCGGAAGCAGCGCGCAAGGTTTATCCAGCCAGCAGTCCCTCTACCAGGAGTGAGGATGAGGAGTTCAGAGGGCGAGGGAACTCTTCCGTAGCATGTGCCAAGCAATGTTTACACTGGCAGGTGCCCCTCAACATGTCTGTAATAACAGAAAAATGTGATAAAAGGGAAGACGAGTAAGCTCTGATTTGCTGTTGCAGACTAAGGCATTTCAGGATTTAATTATACTACAGGTATATAAATTCCGGAAACATGTTAATGCTCCCGTGATTAAAATTATAGAGGGCCTAATTGAAAAAGCATAAACCGAATTGAAGAATTCCTAATTATAGTTTGCTTTGAGGTGTTAATTTCCTTCATAATGAATGCATAATTTCTTGGAACTCGAAAAAGGGGTTGCTGCACCAGTGCGTGGGCTGCAGATGGAATGAAGGGATTACCATAAATGCAGCCTGACGACGATTCAGAATAAACCTCTGCAGCCATGATGCTGTTCTGCCTCTCTATAATTTCAGTTCTCCTTCTCCTTGCACAGCGCTTTTCCAAACCAAAAGGCAGAGCTAGGAGATGGTGAGGGATTTGCTTACTGTGCAAAAGGAAGGAGGAATAGGACTGGTTTAATTAAAAGTGGTCGTGGTGCAAAAGAGGAAAGCAAGGGGAGAGGCATAGCATGTGGTATTACCAGTGAAAAGGTCAAACAGCAGAACAGAAGAGGGAATGCCAGATTCCCTTGTCACCCACCTTGACAGGTCCTTAAACTGCAGGAACTGATGTTGCTGCAGATTGAGTGTTTTTCCTCTGAAAAGGTACACCCTATACTTAATGTTTTCTCTTGTATCAAAAATACGCTTAGTTTTGGAGGGAGTTGGTGAACTCCAGGATTATCAGACACAATGGGGTTTAAATCTACCCCATTCCCACTGCAGTGAAGGTAAGAGGTGTTCACAGATGATGACAAACTCATTGCAAATTGATGCGGAGAAGTCACTTGAGACTTTCCTCTTATCTTTTCTCTGTCCTCAATTTTACTCCTTTCTGGGGCAGGAGGTGTTGTAGTGAAGGTAGCAGTTAAGACCTCTCCCTGGTTTCAGAAGCGTGATCACTTTGCACTTTCTGAAAAGCACAAAGTGTCCAAATCTGGCTGATACTTCTGCAGCTTCAGGTGCCAAAAATCTGTATTACCCTTACCCAGGAGAGCTCATCTTTTCTATGGTACAGTGATGATATAACTGTAAGTACATGGTTACCTGACCATCTGGGCCTTGTCTAGTAATGAGGTTTCTCCTGAGGTTAGGAGCAGAGCAGGTTCCCTCTTTTTGTCTTGTGTTTTTCTTAGACTTTTAGCTACAAAAATCCCCAAACACACAAAAAACCAACAAAAATATTTTTCTAGTGCTCTCTGTTAAAAAAGACATCAGATTCTTGTGTGGGGCTTTTCCCTCCACAATCTGGTAGCTACAGTTGTGGAAAAGGGAGAGAAAACTTTGAAATCCAAACTAGATCATTTCTGTATCCAAATGGACCTAATTTCATGGAAGCCACTGGAAATACCAGAATTAATTCTGATGGAGAATATATGCAAATAAACCCATTCCTTTGTCCAAGCCACCGCTTTTACGAAGGACATGGCAGAAGGTATTGGATGATCCCAGTAAGTGTGTGCCATAGTCTCTGCTTGTCCTGCAGGTTCTTCAAGAACCACTTTGGCTCTTCTTGTTCTTGAAACTTCCTTGTGGTCTTAAACCAGCGATTGCTGAGGATGACAACAAGCCCTCAGTCAGCGATGCCTGTTTAATACTAAGTGACATTAAGAAAAAAGGGGTTGGTTGGGATTTTTTTTTTTGTAGATCAAACAGATGGCAGGTGGCTCAGGAGGGAAAAAACACCTCCAAAGCCACTAACATTAGCTCCTGTTGCAGCGAAAGCCGTGTCTGTCTGCACTCATTATCTTTAATCTGCCAGCACAAAATAACATTGAACTGGAAAGATAGAGCCCGGGCCTGTTCCACTGGGGAACAGCAGCTATTATGTCTAATCTGTGCTGCAAGCCAGGTCAGGCTTATGGAGATGGTTGAGATAATGGAACACAGAGCTTTGAATCGCCCTCTGCTTCTTTATTTCTTTTTTAATTTCTTTTTAAAAATTTTAAAAATGAATTTCCAAGAAGATTAAGCTGAGGAAATTTAAAGCATCTAAAATTATGATGCATGTATGATACATGTAAATAGCTTCTGGTGGTCTGGGGATGGAGAGGAGGTAATTTAGTGAGTATGGATAGCATCTTTTATTAGACCAAATGATACAGTTGGGAAGAATGGGCTTTTAAGCACATAAATCCTTCTTTTTGGGTCAGTAAATATCGACTGTCAATACAGTTGTCTTTTTGACAGCTGCTTAGGTTTTGTGCACGTTGCCGCATTTCTGCTGGCTGTGCACAGGCGCTGCGGCGATGATTAGACTTGCTCGGAACGACATGGGAATATTTGCAGTTCTACATTCCTTTCAATAGCTGCCCTTTCTTGGGAAAGTGTGGTCATTACTCATGGAAGAGTAAAGGAGAGTCGAACATTGTGGGGTTGGAAGCACTGATTTTAATGTATGTATTTATGTATCAATGCACAGGTATGTGCACACACAAGGGTATTTAGATGTGCACATGTGCACATGGCTGTTTATTTAAACTGTCGCTATACCTGGGTGTTGGCACAACATTGTAACTGGTGGTGGTTGATGAAAAGTTGAAGATGAGCCAGCAATATGCACTTGCAGCTAAGAAGCTAATGTCCTCCTGGGGTGCATCCCCAGCAGCGTGGGCAGCAGGGCGAGTGAGGGGATCCTGCCCTTCTGCTCTGCTCTGGGGAGACCCCCCTGCAGTGCTGGGGCAGCTCTGGAGTCCTCAGCACAGGAGAGACATGGACCTGCTGGAGCGGGGCCAGAGGAGGCCCCAGCAATGGTGTGAAGGCTGGAACCCCTCTGCTGTGAGGCCAGGCTGGGAGAGTTGGCCTTGTTCAGCCTGCAGAAGAGAAGGCTCTGGGAAGCTTTTATTGCAGCCTTCAGTATCTGAAGGGGATCTGTAAGAAAGCTGGGGATGCACTTTTTATAAGCGCTTGTAGTGACAGGGTGAGGGGTAATGGCTTCAAACTGGAAGAGGGTAGATTTATATTAGAAATTAGGAAGAAGTTTTTCACTCTGAGGTTGGTGAGACACTGGCACATGTTGCCCAAGGAGGTTGTGGATGCTCCAACACTGGATGTGTTCAAGACCAGGTGGATGGGGCTTTGAGCAACCTGGTGTAGTAGGAGGTGTCCCTGCCCATGGCAGGGGAGTTGGAACTAGGTGATCTTTATGCTCCCTTCCAACCCAAACCATTCTATGATTCTGTGGAAGTTTTTTCTTTAGCGTGGTGCAGTTTGAAGAAAGAGCATGTTTTCAGGCTGGAAACTCCAGATGCCATTAAACAGGACATATTGGCTGGTGGGTGGAAATAGGAATGTTGGGCAAGAATGTGGGGGTTTGTTTACATACAGCTGATAGTGTATGATACCGGGCAAGTCACTCGTCACACTTTGTGCTGCTGTTTGTACATATGAAACATCAGAGTAATGATGGATTGTGCCTCAGAGGTCTGTCAGGATAGAAGTCCATCTACCTAGGGTCTGAGGCCAAGTGACATTACATTTGAAATTACATTAACTTCCTTTTACCTTCCTGCCTCAACCAACAACAATAAAAAATAAAAAACCCTGCTACTTTCTAATAGATTTTTCATTTTTTAGTCAGTTGTGGGAATTTTGTGATCCTGCAGTACTGAGTGCAAAGAAATTTCAGACAAATTATTCTGGCCAAAGATGGCATTTGATACAGTGATGCTGGTGGAATGCTTTTCTACAGATACAAATATTTTATTTTATTTTGCTTTATTTTTAAGCTGGACACACTGCACAACTCCTTCAGTAGGTACCAATGCCTGTCCCTCAAGTATCTCCTCACAGTTACTGATGGGCCCATGTGTCTTTCCTCTACAGGGATCATGCAGTCTTTAAACTTTCTTTCTTTTACTGGAGCCAATTTCAACCACTATAGAAATTTAACAAAGATTGAAATTTTAGCAATAAAAGAATGCCCATGTGAAAACTCTGACTCCAAATAGTAGTATCCAAGTGTGAAATCACTACCCTTTTGTTTCATGAATTTCAGGGGCCATCATGCCTTGGTAGTAAATTTAGACTGCTGAACAAAGTGTGAGAGAAGAAAATGTGAAGAGACTCTCTTACAGCCTTCTTCATTAAATGGATGGCATTATTACTGGTTCTATCTCAGCAGGTTTTTATTGTAGCAATGGCAGTAATTACCATCTCTTCTTTCTATGCCAGTTTTACAAATTTGGCTGAATTTGGATATTTTGTTGGTATTCTTCAACTTCAGTGAATGTAGTAGAGAAGTTGTTTAATTTAAATGAATGTGAAAAGAACACACAAAAATAACTGCAAAATGAAGGCTCTGGTGTGAATAACTTTGCAATATGAGAGATTATTTCCTTGAGGAGCTTCACTATTATCAGCTTTATTTTTGTGAATGCTTTGCAGATGTGAACAAGCTGATTGATGGCAGTGCAGACCAGTATTCATAATGGCTAGTTTTTGAATCTTGGAAATAGCCAAGCATATTCCAGAAGATGATGTCACAGAACAATCTCCTTTTTTTCCTATTTTCTGCATAAAATTGTTTATTGAATGCTAACCTTAACTTCAGCCTGTTGTGTTCTTCATGGAGCTGTTCCAAAGTGTAATGGGAAGAGCAGAAATCTTTAACTGATTTTAATGCGTTTCGAATCAGTTCTTAAATAGGCAGAAAATTGCAGAACAGCACACCAGGTCCTGTGTGGACATCCTGGATGGCTGTGAAACTCAGTTCATTATGTTTTCTAGATTAGTTTCAGAGCTGCTGATAAAAGATGCAGTGGAAGATATGAAGGGTGCAATTTAGAATATGTGAAGTAGGTAACTGTTCTCAGGAATGTATTGCCATCTGTTTGAACCCAGAAAACTTTATGAATTTGGAAACTGTCGGCAGAGCCGGTTCCAAATGCGTGAAGGTTTAATTGCAGGGTTGCACGGGGACCCTGCTTGACCAAATATTCACCATTACAATGGAGGGAATACAGTGCTTTAGATGCAGGCTACGCTCAGAATAGTGAGTCTCAGCATTAGGCTTTATGGCAGTTACCCATTTAGTTCTTGTAAATTTTAGTAGAGTTCATGTTACCTAAATCTTCTGTAGACTTTAGTGGGTTTGGGTTGACATTTTTTATAAAACCCCTTCTATGCAAGTTCATGGGAGGGGTGGAGGCACACTGTAAGGATCTCTGTTTGCTGTTTAATTTCAGTTTTTTAGAGTGAGCTCTATAGAGTACCAATAGATTTTTATAGGAGATTTCCTCATATTTCCCATTGTTTTATTTTTTATATTCTATGTGGCAGAATTCAGACTTTTATATAGATACCTACAAGAAGGAGGAAATAAAGATGTTGACACAACTCTTCTCTCTGAGTTTGCGTCACTGAAATCAGCTTGGCCATAAAAGAAGCATATGGAAGTTCAATAGCTAATCTGGATTCTGAATGCGGGTGTCAGGCAACACATTGAACCCTCTCCCATTTCTGGGATATGGCTCTGTGCTGTGAGAAGAAAGGCAATGAACTTTCATAGATATATACTAATATATTTACATTGAGCCAACCAGATTTAATGGAGTCATAAGTTAAATGGAAAACCAGGTGATAAAAAAAGCCAGTGTTAAGTATCCTTAACCTGGATTCTGTGCCTTAACGGTTAACTTAAAATCAGGACTGCCATGTTTGACTAACATCCAAGGAAACTGGTCTGAGGGTGTATTTTCAGTGAACATTTCCAGTGGGCAGGCCTGGTGTTCGGTGACTGAAGGTCTATCTGATTTCTGTAGCTTGTTGCAGAGCTCTGGGGTAGGAAATCGGCGCTCGGTATCTGAGGTCTCTGTGTGATGCCTGCCGAGGTGTGAAAGGAGTGTGCTGACAAAGTTCTCACGGTCTTAAGAGCAACTTCTTAAAAACATTTGTAATGTGAATAAGAGAAAAGAGGCTGAAGTAGTTGTTGGTTCCTCTAATTACTGTTGGTTCCTCTAATTACTGTACCTTTGACTCTGTTCATATGCACCTGATGAGTTTTATCCACCTCTGTGCAGCATTAACTCCCATGGGTTGGTCAGGTAGTTTTTGGGTTTGATTTCTATGATTTTGGATAGCCTTTTCAGAAGGGCTGAATTTGCTTTTTCCGTGGAATAAGTACAACAACTGGAATTCAATGTCCAGCTCCATGTCAGCTGCTACCTCCTACATACATGAGATGACACAATTTTTACAAGATGCAAGTCTTTTCCATCCGTACTTCATTTGCCCTTTTTGTCCTTCATTCTTTTAATTAAAACAGCTATTAATAAGGAAACCCCTACCTTTTGCTAATATATTATTTCCTGTGGCCTATTAAACAGTTATTCTGAAAGCAATGTACTCATTTGAGCTACAAATGAGAAGTTCCTGTTCTCTCTAGGATGAACTCTAAAACCTGCTTACAATAACCTGCTAAAAAATGCACTGCAAGATCAGGCTATACTAATTGCCAGTTATTTTTTTTCCCCAGGAGAAAATATTATTGGAAAGAATATATGGCTGATAAGATATTTATGTGTTAAATATTAAAATTAAATGAAAATACATGAAATCTTTATATGATACATTTAAGAAACTTTAATACCAAAATTGGTCTAGAGGGAGTACTAAGCTGCAGGAACATTGTTTCTTTTAAACTTTAATAAGTCAGGTGAGGGGATCACTGGAAGATTACAAAAAAATTCTATTCCTTTTCATACCCTGCCATTATCAGGAGTATAGTGAAGATTGCGCCTTGTTGATAAGTACCATGTCAGGATACCCCCAACCAGATGCTGAATGCTTTATGTAAAGTTCTGACTCATCTTTTCGCCTCCACATTCGTGTACAGAACCTGAGTCTGGTCTAACTACATGGCTAGATTTGTGGACGAGCACTTCCTCAGTCCATCCTCAAATTGTGCAGCAAGCAGCGCAAAACGAAATCAGGGCAGGGGAAGGAGACAACTAAGAGGGCTCAGAGAGCTCTCAGTCACACAGAAACAGGCTGTGATTTGGAATGTTGATTAACCGCTCTTGTGCTTCCACGCTGAATAGACAACTCATTTAAAAGATTATATTGTAGATGATGATAAGAGCACATTTTCTTTCTCTGCAGAAAACATTTGTGCTTTGGCGACCATTGTGGCTGGTGCTTTTATCAGTGATTTAGAATAGAGCTGTCAAAAACTTCAAAAAGCTTCTATTAAAGTACTGTGGATTTATCTCTCTAAGACCTGTGAAATTTATCAAGGATCCCAGTTTTGGCCTCTTTTTCTGATAAGAGTGTGCAGCTCCACAACAGGGCACTCAGCTCCCCAGCCTTCTAGGAAGTCGAGCATTTGGTTAGTGGCCCAGATTTGAGACTCCCTAGAGAGCTCTCTGGAGAGCAGAGCGTACGGTTGTTTGGAAACTAGTCCTGTCCAGTTCTTTATGGGGACAACAGTGTCACTTGGCTTCAGCAAGGTGGGGTGGAGCAGTTTAGCACTCAGGACCAAGAGCCCTGCATCGCTTGCCGTGCAGCACACACGTGTGGTGTGATTGCAGTGCTTACAGACGTGCCTGAATGTTAAGTATTGAAATGCAGTAGTTAGTTTTATTCTATCATCTTTCAGTTTACTGGCACTGAAGCTGTGATACATTGTTGGGAGTTTAAATGCTCTGCTTTTGTTGTCTCTTTTAATAGAATTTCAATGTATGACACTGAAACCTTCTTTTATCCAGCAGGGCATTTGCGACTGATGTATTGATTCCTGCTACGAAAGCAGTAGTAACTGATACTGGCTGGAAGCAGTGGCTTTGAAGCTTCAGACAGGGAGAGCCCCAGGAGATCCGTGTTACTGCCTGCCTGGTAGCCAGAATAAGAGCTATTAGAATCTCCTCCTTATTTACATTGCCACTTTTTTTTTTTCCTTTAGCACTTCTTTTTGGTAAACTTTTCCCTTGGTTGCAGTCACACTGCTGTGTATTACAAAACTGTCTGTCGTATCAAGTTGCAAATCACACAATCATAGACTGCCTTGGGTTGGAAGGGACCTCTAAAGCTCATCTAGTGCAACCCCCCTGCAGTGAGCAGGGACATCTGCAACTAGAGCAGGTCGCTCAGAGCCCTGTCCAACCTCACCTGGAAGGTTTCTAGGGATGGGACATTAACCACCTCTCTGGGCAACTCTGGGCCGGGGTCTCACCACCCTCAGTGTGAAAAATTTCTTCCTTCTCTCTAGTCTAAATCTCTACTCTTTTAGTTTAAAACCATCACCCCTTGTCCTGTCACAACAGGCCCTGCTGAAAAGTCTGTCCCCATCTTTCTTATAGACCTCCTTTAAGTATTAGAAGACTGTAAGGAAGTCTTCCTGGAGCCTTCTCTTCTGCAGGCTGAACAAGCCCAACTCTCTCAGTCTGCCCTCACAGCAGAGGGGTTCCAGCCCTTGTATCATTGCTGGCGCCTCCTCTGGCCCCACTCCACCAGCTCTGTCTCTCCTGTGCTGAGGACTCCAGAGTTGCCCCAGCACTGCAGGGGGGTCTCCCAGAGCAGAGCAGAGGGGCAGGATCCCCTCACTCACCCTCTGTCCACGCTGCTGGGAACGCAACACATGATGTCATTGGCTTCTGGGCTGCGAGCACTCATTGCTGGCTCATGTCCAGCTTTTGAACCACCAGCACCCTCAAGTCCTTCTCTGCAGAGCTGCTCTCGATCTCTTCATCCCAAGCCTGTGTTGATAGTGGGGGTTGCCCCAGCCCAGGTGCAGGACCTTGCACTTGGCCTTGTTGAACCTCCTGAGATTCACTCAGGCCCACTTCCCCAGCCTCTCCAGGTCCCTCTAGGTGAATTCTGTCCCTGAGGCATGTCAACTGCACCACTCAGCTTGGTGTCATCTGCAAACTTGCAGAGGGTGCCCTTGATCCCACTGTCTTATTTTATTGATGAAGATATTAAACAGCACTACTCCCAAATGGTTGACACTGCTCAGCACTGAAACAGAGATGTGATTGCAGCTGAAGGCTTTTGCAGGCCAAAAAGAAGGTCCTACTCACTATGTTGGTTTTGAGTTAGTGCCAAACTGCAATCTTTGGGGTCATAATGTATCACAGAAAGTTATCATCTTCTGAGCAAAGTTGAATTACTTCTACTCTTTTGAGAATTGTAGTAGTGCAGATGGTTTGGCCAAACTTCAGGGTAGGTAATTGCGCACTTGCTACTCAGAATTCCCACACTAATTTCATTCGGGTGTAGGATCATTGGCTTTTTGCTCCAATGAAAAGGCAAACAGTTATGAGAGCATCTTAATGCTGATGGTAGCAGGTGTGGAAGCACTTGATGTGCCTTGCAGCACTGCACTGGTTAATGCAGAGGAGTTGATGTCTGAAAATGACCTAAAGGCAATCAGGAAAATTCTGCTTTTAGGTAAAAACAAAACATAAGGAGAAGAGCATAACCTGAAAAACAAATACATGACAGAAAAGAAGAAAAAAGGAAAGGAGACTGTACCAGTCTGTGTGCTAGCCAGGGGTGAACGATGAGTCCTGCACTTCTGGGGGTCTGAATAGATCAAAATCTTGGGATTAAAATATCAGAAAGCAAGACCCACAGTAATAATTTGATAAGGAAACAATTTCTCAGAGTGATAATCTTCAGTCCAGAGTAATCTTGGAAATCAGCCATGTTCTTGGACAGTTGACCACTACCAAATAACTGAGGTTCAGGGAAAGGTGTGAGGCTGAAGGATGATGGTTACCAAGCCAAGCAGGAGAAGCACATAGAGATGAACGTGCTGGGTCAGTCGGTGTGAGCTGGGGCATAAGGAAAAAGCATCCAGAAAGCAGTGAGTCCCTCATCCTAAATTTCACCAGTGTAGGTTTTATAGAGAGAGGGAACAGTGACAGCAGCACTAGCTCAGATACTTGTTTCATAGAAAAGGAGACAGTAGTTGAGCAGGAGATGAACAGGGCTTTAACTTGAACACAAATGAGACGTCTGTTACATTGCAGTTGAGTGCTCATGAATGTACTGTTGTGCTTCCGGAGACACCTCAATATATTCTGAAAGAATAAACATTCAGAGTAACATTTCAGGTCATTAAAAGAGGGCATTATCCCCATGAAAGGAAGAAGTACATTCATGGCTAAGTAGGAGAGTGAAAATGTGAAAGAAGGCAGGAAAAGAGGATCTGTTTTTAGCTTCTATGTATCAGAACTCTTGCTTATGATTAGAAATGTGTGTACTGATGGAGCATATATTAGAATTGCCAAGGGAGAAACTGAGTATGTCTTCAAAGGTAAATAAGTTCTCTAGTGACTAGGGAAAGAGTTCAGTTATCTGGAAATTCCTGTTCCTGGGAGCTTCCCCTTCTCCACAGACTGACAAGCATATAGGCTCACGGCTTGCAGGTGGGATAACCAAGAGAATGAGGGTCACCTTTTGGACACTATAAGACTGGGGGGATAGGAAGACAGAACCCTTGGCCTCTATGTAGGCTGAAAGGAGATTAATATATATTTATATGTATATATTTATGTATATACCTAAAGGAAACCTTTTCTATATCCAGGAAATATTGGTGTTTGGGATTGGATAAAATAGAAAATAAGCATTTTTTAGTTAGAAGACATGTGGCAAATGCCCATAAAAATGTCAGCTGACAAACAAAATTACAAACTTTTCTGGTAGTATAGATTATTGTTGCCAGAGAGAAGGGTCAGAATAAGAACCTGCAGATAGTCTGTTAGTAAATATTGTCCGGAACAGCAAGCTAAAAGTTTATTTTGATAAGCTGGGAGAAAGTTTAGGTTAAACAGGCTTTTGCTTAGAGCTCCCGCTACTTAAAGTGTGCCTGGGAAAACTGTTTATCTTTTTTAAAAAATCATAAAATAAATACCAGAGGAGGTCTAAAATATTGTATTAAAGCCTCCAATGAACAGTAGGATTAAGGAAAGTTTTCCAAAGTACTGACAGGACGTCGTTGAAGGCTGCAGCCCATAGGTCTGGTGGGTGCTACTGCTGCATTAGCAATCACTAGTAGCAGCCTGTGTAAGGCCATCTTCAGTACTAATTAATAAATTGCTCATCCTTGTAAAGATTGGTTGTTTTTATGTCTAGCAGTGGGAGCCAGATGATTTCCAACTGATTCACAGACAGCCTCATTGTTAGTGGTGAGTGTGCCAGGTACCCGCAGACCTGCCGTAACACTTAATTCAAGAGCAGGAGCTGGCTTTTGTCTCAGTCCTGCTCGTTGAAGGTGCCAAAATTTCGCTTCCCGCAGGAGCATTGATGAGCTATTGCTATGCTAGAAATTTTTCAGACCAATCTTTCTGCAACAATGAGCCTGTGAAAGCTGGGAGAATGATACACTGCTGGCTGTTTCCAATCTTCTAATCGATCTCCGCTGTCTAACTAAACAAAGGACCAGTCTCACACAGATAGGTGAGGGCAGCACGTGTGAAGATCCTGACAAAAAGCAAAATGACTGCAGCGGCATCTTTCTTTGTCAAATGGGTGAGTGGTGTTAAGCAGACAGTAAACCTGCCTCAGCTGTAGCGGCATAGAACTTAAGGGCTTTGTTAACTGCCTGGAGGAGAGAAAAAAACCCAAGCAGAATGCATTTGAACAAGATTGCTATTGCATATCAGATAGGCCAAAAGCCTAGCAGGAATAAAAAAGGATTAACATTTCAGAGTTGGAAATAATATGAAGAGTAGTTGTTGTTTCCTGAAACCAAAGTGAATTGGGAGAGGTATAAAGCCACTGCTCAGTATATAAACCGTCCTTTTGTTTTGGAAGCTGAGAGGAGACTTGCCACCAGGACTTAGCGTTAGTGAGCTCTACATCCCAGGGTGTATCCCCAAAAGGGGTGTGAAGGAGGGCCAAAGAAAGTTACATTCTTAGAAGATGTGAGAATCTTTTAGGTCCAAACTGGTTCTTGCACCCTGAAACGATTTCCAAAAGGATCTGACACCATTGCCACCTGCCAGTGCTCTCTTCTACCGCAATCACTGTTTGGCCCAAGAAACAGTTCGTGTTTCAGCCTGGTGGCTGAAGAAGAAAGCATCTGCTTTCTATTCAGCACATGAAAAATTCATTATAGACTGGATATTTTATTAGTAACTCCTTTTCCCAAGAGTTATATGATTGAAAACTGGTCTGACTTTCACCAAGGTGTATCTTGATTAACTTAAGTAAATCAACAGAGCCAGTGATCAGCATCTTGCCCACATAGTGACTTTCTGTGGCCGCTGTTACTGGTGTGCCAAGAGCTGTGCTTGCTGTGACACCTTAACTGTGTGTTTCTTACTTTGCTTTACTCTTTTCCTTTTATTGATGGAAACATTCCTGATATTTAAGGCTCTTGGGGCTCTAATCTGACCTTCCTCTCTCCCCCCTAGTGTCTATCAACTTGTTGTCAAGGAGGAGAAGCTGCAGAAAGCACGGCGAGCTGCAGACATCGTTGAATGCTTCTCTGTCCCAGTGAGCTACAAGAATGCTTCCAGTCTTGACTCACCACACTACTTTGCAGCTGAGCTGAAGCCCATCAACCTGCCCGTCACACAGCCATTCACAGTGGGTGACAACAAAACCTACAACGGCTACTGGAATGCTCCACTTTCTCCCCTGAAAAGCTACAGCATATACTTCCAGGCTCTTAGCAAGGCAAATGGAGTAAGTGCAGAGAAAATTGAACTCAATGTGTACATATGACCACTTCTGTCTGTCCTCCCCATCTTTCTTCTTCCTTCTCCATTGGATGCCCATTTAACTCCTCCTCATTATTATCCTCTTACAGAAATTTGATTAAGATTAAACATGTTATTACTTGTCCTTCACTCCAGTCTCTCTCTGATGCCTAGATCCAATGAGAAACCTGCTGGGGAGCCAGACTCTGTAAAGGCACACTTTGGCATGTGATTTACAAAACTAATTGCTTAGAATTTGGAATTTTTGTTTCCTTCCATATGCACGAATGTCAGAGTAGGGCTATTGTGCTTTCAAAAGACATAACTGCAATATCCTGGTAGCCTTCTCTTCACAGTGCTTGTGATTTTGAAGGACACATTATGAAATGAGAACTACCCAAAAGCTACGAGGTTGGATTGTCTTGTGGCTTGCATTTGTTCACATCATAATGTAGCACTTATGGCTGGGAGTTTCAGTGTAAGTCATACTACAGGAAGGACTGTATGCATGTCTTAGTCCTTTCGAATACCCTGGACTATATTTTTACATATAGTTTGTGATACAAAGTTTAAAACAGACTCTGCACAGGAAACAGTCTGCCCTACTCTCAGACTCAAATGACCTGCACATAATGCCCCAACAGATCCCGTCAGAGGAAAAGGGAAGGCCTCTTTTCCCTCATCTATCCTTCTGTTCCAGCCTAGGATAGTTTGTGAGCTTCTCTTTTAACTCTCCTGTTTCAGGTCAGTTCAGCTAACAGTGTGCAGGGCAGATCCAGTCTAAGCAGTCATTCACCTTCTTCCCCGTTGACTCCTCTAATTGTTTTTCATTATCACAGAACATGACACCATTTGACACTCTGGCCTCACGAAGACTCTTAGAGCATTAACATGGCATCAAAAAGTTCAGTAGCCAGGCCTGTTATTAGCACGTTTGCCAGTGCTTTCAGGAATCTAACTTCACCATAGATAAATTGTCTAAGATATCACTTCTGAAAGAGCAAAATTAGAAAAATCAATCAAAGGTTAGTGGTGTATGCTTTGGTCTCCACTTGGGGTTGTGTCTTTAATACCCAAAAGACAGCCACACATCACAGAGGATGGTGCATTCTTTAACAGGCTGGCAGTGCCAATCAGTGTTCACAACATATCTTGGTGTTTTACTGCCTTCGTTTATCACCTTTCTCCTGCAGAGTTTCTGCAGTGTGGCTGACAAGCACAAATCTCTTCAATACTGTGCTGGTTTTCACATTGGTTTCCTTTCTAGTCAATGTAGTTTCCTTCCAGCGCTACTCAATTCAAATTTGGATTTGCCTTTATAAAGGAAATTGTGAAATATATGTATATGTCGCTCTGTGTCTAGTTAGTTCCCCCTTGTGTGATAGTTAATTGCTAGTGAATGGATCCCCAGGGAGGAAGAAACTTTATTTGCTTAAGTACAATATAATACGCCATAAATGGGTTCTATGAATGGAAATGTAGGCTTCCCTTGGCTTTCTGGATTAAGGCAGCACTAATGTGTGGTTTTCTGGATCTCTGTAACTGGCAGGTTGCATCACACTCTGCATACAAGGTGATAAGAATCAAAAAAGGACGACTTATTTGGGCTGATCTAATAGGAATGGTCTCGTGTTCCTGTTGTACATAAGACTGTAAAAGACTTTTTAAGCATAAGGCAATCAGAAGAGGCCGTGTACAGAAATACACAGTTTATGACAGCATGAGAAGTATCCTGGCAGACAAAGCAAGCTCCACTTGAGCAGGCAGTTGTCTCTTGTGTTAATAATTTATATTAGTACAGTATATGCTTGAGGGTAGATTTAGATTGGAAATTAGAAAGGTATTCTTTACTCTGAGGGTGGTGAGACACTGACACATGTTGCCCAGGGGGGTTGTGGATGCTCCATCCCTGGAGGTGTTCAAGGTCAGGTTGGATGGGGCCTTGAACAACCTGGTCTAGTGGGGTTTGGAACAAGATGATCTTTGAGGTCTTTTCCAACCCAAACCATTCCGTGATTCTGTGATATCCTCAAAGTGTAGTGCTATGGGAAAAATGATAGAGGAAATATCCAAGAATGGAGTATGGATCTTCAGAGGAGTAGCTGTAATACTTTTGGGTTTTGAGAAAATCCTTAAGCTCCACATTTCAGACAATAGGAACTGATTTGTATCCAGTTTTCTGAATCTGTAGATAATAAGTTTTGTTTCATTCCCAGAATTGTTTACAGGTATAATTTGTGTTTAAGAGTTCTGGGTTTTCACTTTTGCCTATAGCCTGAGCAGCTTTGACTGATCTTTGTAAAGCCTACTAATAACTATGGCTGCAACATGGCATTTTTAATAATGCACATCAGCAAAAAATCTGAAACAGTAACAATTTAGCACAATTAAAATAGAGCCTTATGTTCTCATGCACATGAAAAACTTAACAGAACATTGCCACTCATTTTTTAATTAGGATCTTCTGTAGTTTCATTAATCACTGACAGTTGTGAAATGATGAAACTTCTTTCCACACCTGGAACTTCCAAGGAGAAACCCTAGTGCAGTGGACCAGAACATCATCTTTTAGAGCTGTAGGACTCTGGGGAGAGCTTAATTTGAAGAAACATTCAGTGTTTGGTCAAAAATCTTGATTAGGAAGAGGTAGAAGTGTTACAGGAGTTCTGTATTGTTTCAGCTCCTCTGTACACGGAAAGTTGTGCTCATTTGGTGTTCCCGTCTGTTCTGCAACCATCAGCCGTGATTGTTACAGTGAAAGGAACACAATTAACAGCTGGATGCAAAACAAGTGTGGCAAATTGCAGCAAAATCAGATCACAAGCTTTCCTGCCTTCCTTTGTCAAATGTTGTGCTTGTTGTTGGGGAGTTTGAATGAGAGAGCTGTTGCTGACTGAATTCTGTGGACAGTTGCATGAAGTTTGCTCAAGGTGGTGGTGCTTCCTATCAGGGATCTAAATAGAACATGTTTGAGACAGAATGTTTTGTTGTATAAAACCCGTCCAAATTGTGTGAATTTCCCTCCTAGGGACTGTTGAAATCCAGCTGCTGAGCTGAAATGTGTCCGAGTTTGAAGAGGGGGGAAAAAAGAAAGGAAGCAGAAGCTCAAGGCTTTGCTAACTGGTGGTGAGAAGCTCCCTTAGTTACCGTTTAATTGTTAGGAGTTAGCACAAGAAGTGGCACAGGAAGAAGAGTGGATAACTGGCTTTGCTCCTCTGGCAAAGTCTCCACACAGGCTGTCGCAGCCATCCAGGTAGTTAAGGGATGTTTGCTGGTTGTCCTGGTGCCACCTGCTACAGATGGCTGCCTGACAGAGCATGAAGTTTGCCTTGTCTGAAAAATCTCCCTGAGCTCAGCCCCTTTAAAACAGCAATACTTGCAGTGTTTATCCCTCTGGAAGGTGAGGCCGGGGTGGCAACACCATGATGCTCCTAATCTTCTGGTACACTGAGAGAGTTAAATGTTGCAGTTTTTATTGTTCCCAGGTTCTTTATCTAGGTCATTGTAGGTGACACTCTCTGGTTAGTGATCCAGCAACATGCTCAAAGGGGAGAATTCTTTGGCTGCTGTGTGAAACCTGCCTGAATTTTTGAGCAGCTCAGGAACCAGAGCTTCCAAAAAATCCTTCCTGCAATCGCATTTTGCCTCACTGAGTTAAAATGAAATCTGTAATGGCACAGTTGCAATCAATAAGTCTTTGCCATTTTTCCTCGAAATGGGAGACAAGGCAGGAGCCTTTGTAAGTGGCTGGAGATGCTGGGGGACGCTGCCAGCTGCTCCTGCAGCCTGGTGCTCCAACAGGTGAATGATGTTTTCAGGCCAGAATTGTGAAAAGTAGCACCACAGGAATCAATCAGAATATTATTTTTGAGGGAATGATAGACTCTACGGAGATTCTTATTGATTTTTTTTCCTCTCTAATGACTTGTACTACATGCACAATCGGGCAGTTCATTATTATCAAGGGACTTCTGGCTGGATTTCTAGATGACAGGTGTACTCACAGTACACAACATTCTTCTTCTGGGACATTTTGGAGATATGGATAGAGGTGCCAGCAGAAAGGTGGCATTCATCCCTGTAGAGATGGCCCATGAAAAAACCAGTGAGGTAGTTCAACACAAGCCATGTTCTGAAAAATGAAGTGGCACCAAGGCTGTATGTATTGCTTCTGTAAACTATTACACAGCTTTTCAAGAGCTTTGTGTTCAATAGGATTTTGGGTGTAGTTTTGTTCACTTATGTTTACTTCTTGATCTCATTTTGGAGCTGCTGGGCAAAACTAAAGCAGCTGTGAAAGCACTTTAGCCTTTGTAAGCCCCTGCTTCCACATCTGGTTGTCCTTCTTGGGCCAGTGTATGTGGACCTGAGGGGTTTCTGGTTAGTAAACAAAATCCTCCTCTAGTCTGCCTCACAGTTGAGAGCTGCAAGTGTTCAATGCTTAAGTGTATATCATTGAAATAGCTTTCTGTTGTAAATAATAAAAGCTCTAACTGCTTTTTTTAAACCTCCTTTCTCCAAATGACATGGATACTATAAAATAGCTGATAATTGGAGTGGCAATACTAGGTTTTGCTTAATCTCTGAGAACTAGCAGTTTCCTTAAGCTGGCAGTAGAAATTATAGGGGAGTTGATTGACCCTGCAAACATATACACATGATTAGTTTTAAAGGCAGCAAAGAGTTGGCTTCAGTGGGATAAAAAAGAAACACATGGTCTAGAGCTCCCCTGAACCTGGGCAAATTTTGTTGAGGACCAAAAAAATAATTCCTTAAGATGTTCAGTGGACAGTACCACAGTTTCTGTCCTGCATGAAGCAGGCTACCAACAAGCATGCTCAGTGTGTAGCTCTGGGAGATGGAGAACTGAAGCTGAAACCAAGGCCAAGTGGGAGATTGATAATTACTTGTCTTGTCTGTGCACTGGCGAAAGGTAAAATTGCCTGTCCCTGATTTGAGCTGCCTGATGAAACCGAGCCTGTTTCAGGGCAGCCCAGAATGGTGTGTCTGGGGACAACACGTCTCACTGGTGCCAGCAGGTGGTTCTTCAGACGAGGCAAGCACTGTTTAACTAATGCAAAGTCCTAATAATAGTAAAGGAAAGAAAAATTTGTGGGTGTGAAAACAGATGGATGAAAAAGCTCCGCTTCTTTTTTTGTTGTTTGTAGTCTGTAAACAAGCTGTCATTTTAAAAGAAAAGAAAAATATCCTTTACCCTTTTAGGTTGTGAAGATGCAGCTGTCACATAAACATATGTCCTGCTGCCCTCATAGGCCTTTTCTGAAGAAAATTGTTCCCATCCAAACATTGAAGAGACAGAACTTGCCTTGGTATCATCCAGTGTCCTTCAGTGAAATGTGCATTTAGGAAGCTAAGTGATTAGTAGACAGCATCAGCTCCTTTGCTTCGAAGAAGAAGGAAACAAACTATTTTAAAAGAATGCTTTAAAAAAATCTGAAATCTGGAGGGACGTTAGAAGAGGCTTGTGGGGTGTGTGTAGTTTCAGGTCTATGTGCATGAGCTGTGTTGGCATGAGGGCTTACCCAGCTCCTCAGCACAGCCTGTGCTCTCTTCAGAGGGTCTCCAGCTTACTCTGATGTCCGGGCTGCCCACCGGAACAGTCTGCCAGCGCTCCAAAACACAGGCATCATATCACCTGTGTTCATCGTGGATGTACTTAAAAACCTAGCCAGGGCTCAGCCTTGAGTGTGGGTACACTATTCATATGGAAGTAAGTTCCAGAAAATAAATTTACATAAGTATGTTTTAGTAAACATGTAGATGGGCTCAACACGCAGTAAACATTCTGGATGTTGGAAAATGAAGGTTGGATCAAGAGCTGTAGGATATATTCACGCAGTGTTGTCCTATTCCAGGATCTTAGTTAAAATATACCGATGTTCTTCGATTACTGTTTGGATATAAAATGTCTGTCTGAACCTGGCAAAGCTACAGAGCCCAAATTGTGCTGTTGGGATCTTGAATTAAGTTATTCCTGTGACTTCAGCCATAACACAAAACACGTACCTTGTGCAGAATATATAGAAATTTTTGTCATCATTAAGATTGTTGTGGACATAGAAGGCCTTGTAAAACTTCTCTGATATCATAAAATGGCAATTAGGTGTCACAGCATTTGAAAGAACATTCAGAAGCAACATGAAAATTTGGGGAAATTATTTTTGCTTTTCTAACACTGTTTTTATTATCCTTTTATTTCATTATATTTCTTGTAATGGCTTTAAGCCACCTGAATGGATAATTGAGAATTACCTATATTGTTTATTCCTGCTTTGCTATTTGTTAAAGAGAAGCATCTAACTTTACTGTGTACAGGAAAGCACCTTGTCTGAATCAGTAGTAATATTTTTCAGAAAACAAATGTGACTGTGGGAAACTGGTTTTACTGGGTTTTTTGGGGAAAAAAAAGTGTATTTGTTTATTCTGTTTCTTGGTAGAAAAGTTCCTACAACCCCACAATTCTTACCATCAATCAAAGAAAGAGTAGATTTAAAGAGATCTCAATTGTATCAGACACCAAAGAGATGAGCAGTGAGTTGATCAATGAGGTGATGAATGGAAATCAATGGAATAATCAACTGTAATCAGGAATATGGACTAAGTTCAAGTCTTTAAATTTTAGCATCCCTAGTAGCTCAACATCTGATGTCTCTGCAGGTCTCTTTTAAGTTTTCCTTCTCAGAAGATGTCATTTGAAATGAAGTTCTGAAGTCCAGATGTCTTGTTCCTCAAGTGATTTATTGCCTTTGCTTTTGGCAGTGCCAAATCAGGGTCTTCT
Source organism: Coracias cyanogaster (assembly GCA_033124195.1). Lineage (NCBI taxonomy): Eukaryota > Metazoa > Chordata > Aves > Coraciiformes > Coraciidae > Coracias > Coracias cyanogaster. Next base: position 21,090 of record JAVSBS010005400.1, read on the forward strand.
GATAACTATGGCTGTGCTAAACGCAGCAGTTAGAAGACATAGATGCAAACAGATCATGCTGCTTCCTGTCTTCTCAAATCACCCTGTGGGAGGGTAAAGTGCAGCAATGTGCACATGCTTAAATGAGATCAGTTACAGCACCATTAACAAGATTTTGGTTTTCCTTTTCTCACCTCTTCTTTTCTCAGCGTTGACTAATTTCTCCAGCTTTTTGTTACACTTTGAAGCTGTCAGAAAGCAACAGATACACAAGAAAATTTTCCTCAACAAAATGTGAGCAAGTGTCCACCTACTTTTAGACTGCAAAAATGCTATCTTGATATTTTTTATTTTAGTTGTCATTTCTGATTTTCCAGGTCACCTTGCCATAGATTGTAAACTACATCAGGATCTGTCTGTCTTACAGTTTCCAGCATTATGTCCTGTAAATGTGCTCTGAAAATAAAGCTGGGTTTTTCCTGCTTCATAGGTCATTACTAGCAATAAAGATTTTGGATTTCCAGAATAGCTGGCAATTCAAACTGATTATACACAAGGCAGAGATGAATGAGGAGCTCTGTTTTACAGCTGCGTTGACTTTGCAGTACTGACGGTTGGACAGGTTGTGCAGGGAGGGGAGTTGATTTTTGAGGGAGAGGGGTCAGTGCACCAAAGAGAGAGATGCCTCTGGCTTACTGGGATAAACGGTGCTTTGGTCCCACTCTGAGGGCTGTATGGCTGGGAAGGGACGTCCTTAATAGACGTGATTTGTCCTTGCTGATTCAGGAGTTCCTTAAGAGAGTTGGAAGGCAAGATCAAAGGGACAACTTGTTCTTCTGAGTATCTTGTCACTTTGGGTTACTTCTATCTAGATAGTGTGGCTGACTGCTATCTTGAGGCATGCACAGGAAGGGGTCAGAAGGAATTGCTCTTGTGTTTCCCAGTGTGAATCCTGCAATTGTCTCCTTTCTACCTACAACCTAAGTGTGAGGGGAAAGGTGCAATGGGACCCTGTGTTTCTGCTCAGGACAAGGAGGGTCTGTTACAGAGGAAGCAGATTTTCTTCAAGAGCAAATTCAGACTTTCAGAGTGTTCCTCTTACAGCTTGAGGATGGAATGAGGTGCTCAGCAGTGTGTTTGCTAGGCTGCTGTTTCCAGAGCACCAGCAGCATCCATATTAATGTGACATTGTTCCACACAGTAATTTATGCAGTATTCATTACACCTGAGACATGTACAAGAGCGTGTAAAGACATAAAGTGCTACAAAAACCCTGCAGCAGATTACTGCCTGACAAAGTCAGCTTTTTAACCAAAGCAACATGTAAGGATTTGGATGGAAATCATGCATTGGACAGAAGTAACCCATGCCAGTATGGGCTGTAGAATGAGGAGCTGGGGACACCAGAAGGGATGTGTTGTCAGCGGAGGTGGCCTGAGAAGGCTACCGGGTTGGAGCTATTAGTTAAGCCAAGTACAACACTGCTGTTCTGATTCAAACTCCTGTTTACGCAGATCTGTGGGCTCTGAGGTGGACTGAACAAAAGCGTTGGGTTGTATCCCAGCTCTGCAATGAAAAACAGCAGTGGTGTGGGTTGTTTGAATAGCTCATTTGGCAGAGCGAGCCGTACAGTATGCTGCTCTGCTTCCCATACAGAGCAGAGAGCTGAAATAGTCAAAGGACTGTTTGCCATGTGTTTAAATAAATACCCAATTTGCAAAATTTGCAGTAATGGTGCATGAAAATTAGCTGTACAGTTGCATGTACTTTTGACTCAAGGCTTGCCCGCCTATTACAGATCAGGTCATTTAACTGGTAAATTCTATTAGTTAATCAGGCAGTTACATGGGACCCATCACTCACCCATTGAGTGTGGAAATACGTGTTGTCACTCCTAACTTCTCAACAGTTAGAGAAGCAGGTGTAGGCAAGTCCTTTAGTATGGAGTGGTTTACGCAACTAAAACTGTTGGTGGTATTTTCAGAGAAGTGGTGTAAAAAAAATGCTTACTTGCTTTTGTTCTTTTTGAAAAGAATGTACGTTTATTGCAGATGGGCAAATTACACACCTTGATGTTTTTCTATATTTTTTTTTTATTTTTCAGGAAACAAAAATCAACTGTGTCCGACTGGCGACAAAAGGTATGTGGGTCTCTTTTTCCTGCAAAGCACAATGCCAGCAATGTAAAAGCTGCAGTGGTGACACAATTTGATTGCAGTTACTATTCAAAGAACAAACCTCTTTTTTTTTTTTGTTGGTTGGTTTTTTGGGGTTTTTTTTTAGGCAAGGTTACAAAGGTAGAACAACAATTTACAGAACCACTTCACTATATGTGTGGACTCTGCTATTTTTTTTTAAGCCAGAGTATCTTTCTCTATCTCCTTTCCCTTCTGCCGACAGCTTTTCTGTCTGGAGGACTGTTCTTGCTATTGGCAGAACAGCTGAAAAGCAACATTAGCTTCCTATTAAATTCGTCCTCTCTGCAACTGTATGAAGTAGATAAATAAGAGGAGATCTTCTGTAAGCCTAACCTAGAACACAGCAGGGCACAATTCTTACATCACACCATTTGCATGGTATAATTCAACAAACTAATACAGTGCCTTCCTTATTTTTAGTGCAGAATAGATCAAACTGATAAGTCAAATAGACCAGAGTGAGCAGACCCGAGACAAATATTGTAAAGATGCAATGTTCCAATCCCCAGGTTGCTTCACAAGGTGTAGCTCTTGAGGGAGCAAGGATGACAATGTCTGGGTTCCTTCTTGGAGTTGCTTTTAGCAACTCTTCTAAGAACTTAAAAATCACCCCAGGGTCTGCTTTGCCAACAAATATGTCAGAAACTAACTTACTCATAACACAGAGGAGTAGCTGTAAAAAGACCTCCTCAACACCTGGTGTAGTCTCAAACTGAGCTGTAAAGAAATGATAGGGAAATTGCCATGGGCCGTGCTACAGGTAGCTCTCCATTTCCAAAACTTAGGATTGCTATCTTGTGCTCTCGCTGCTGTACTGTGTGGTGAATTAACTGCATTACTGCCTGTGTTTTGAGTCTTAAGTCTGTCTTAAGAGATTTAAACAAAATTGGCAGGGACCCATGACGTTTTTTTTCTTGAGGCACCATCCCGGTTTTTCTGTCCTTTTTTTCCCTCCTTTATGTCTCGTGGCGGTAACAGAAATTAATTATTTCTAGGTACTTTCTCCTGATCACTTTGCATCTGTACTTGCAGAGGAGTTGGGAGGGCTCAGAGAAGCCCTAGCTAACAGTTGTTGGGTAGCAGAAAAGGACTTGTTGCATCTTCATATGGAGACATCCCCCGTATGTTGCAGAAAACTGTGCACTGAGATAGCAGGTGCTGCATGGGGTTCCCACTTGTGCAGCTGTTTTCACTGCTGAGATCTGCTACACAAGCTGTAAGCAGTTGTGTCACCACTGAAAGGCACGGAGGATGAGCTATTTCTCCCCTTTCGCCTTTTCATCCATGGCCCTGGTGCTCCCCATATCCTCTTGTTGCTTTCCTTTTAAAAAGTTCCTTGTAAAATCTTTATTTAATTCATTTCTCTGGGTTACAAACATCCTATGTGTCTTGGTTTTCCCTCCTTTCCCCTCAGTTTTTCCAGCTGGTAGCAACATGACCATTTCAAATACCATATTTTGGCTTTCTGGTGGTAGTGAAAGAGCACATTTGGGTAGGATGAGAGATGAGTCTGGGTGAGATGAGTCTCCCCAGGGTTTTCTCAGAGCATGACTAGAGTTCTCTTCACAAGATCAGAGAAACCGGATTAGTTCATTTTGGGAAACCTGTAGTTTCTTCCATTTCAGTAATTCATTTTTCTGGAGTTGGTGGAAGAATGTTGTCATGCTAGCAGGGAAAATATTTGCTCTGTGACTATTAAAAGAAAAATAAAATCCTACATAGCATGAAAAGTCCCATTTTTCATCACCTTTTGATTTGTACTGTCTGATTTGGGTGCTTCAGAAAAGTGTCAGCTAAGCGTTTGACCTTGAGTTGACTTCTGAAAGTGGATTTAATTTTCATTAACCTCTTAGATCACCAGAAAAAGTCAGTAAGCTACCCTCATTCTGGTGTTTCTGAATGTCATATCTTTTAAAAAAGGATCTCTTACAAATATTAATTTGATAAGAGTTATAAAAGAGATGGACAGAGCCTGAGGATGACCAGAGCCACTACTTTGTGGTGATCTTCTTTAGGATTTGTCTTGATTGACATGAATGGAAAAGGACAAGAACTGGTGGTAGTTCTAGTGTTTATTCTCGCTGTCTCAAGGGATGTCACTGTTGATTTAGAGCAGATACCTTATTCTTATATGGGGAGTGTGGAAACTCTTTTTTCTCTTGTCCTTGCTCTGTGAATTGCCGTGTTGTATTTCTCAGTGCCTGACCATTAGTAAGGACACTGGAATATGCACAGCTGTGGCTAATTTCCTACAGTTTTAGCTCTTCAAAGGTCCAGTGTTGCCTGCAGCTCACAAGCAAGGTAGCATCGCAAGTGAATTTTTTAGCATTGATAACATAACAGTATCTACAATCACTGGCAACTGTGAAGTATGAGCAGCTGCGCAATAGCTGAAAAATGTGGTTCCGTGGTTTGGGGCTTTCCCGTAGTTTCAGATTTCCATATGTCCTGAGGCTGAATTCCCACCCTGCATAATTCCAAACAGAAGAACTCAGGCATTCCACATCCCAGCCTCTGAAGGAGAGTGTTACATCTGCCCTCTCTCCGCTGTGTGGCAATGGACAGAGACGCTCCACAGAGCTGTAATTACATTGTGACCTGATCAAAGGCTGATAGCTGGGATGTTCTAGATGACCTACTGTGTTTGCACCATCTTCTGTCTGCGCATTATATTGATTATCTTTAATGGCATTGCCCTGTATTCGCCTTTATTTGCATTATTGTCTTTCTGAGGATAGAATGAGTGAATCTGGATTCTGCCTTGAATGAAATCATCAGAGCTGCTAGCAAAGATATCACTGTGCTGCCTTTGGTAAGGGTCAGAAAAAAAACAATTACAAAAGATTTTTTTTGGAGTCAGGGCTAATCTCAGCTTTGACAGCATAAAAACTCTGCTTTGAGTTGGTACCAGAAAAAAAGCATATTTTGTTTTGATGCAAGAAAACAAGTACATACTACTGGTGCCAGACTAACTGTTCATTTTGGGCTATAGGCCTGATTTTTTAATTGCTGGCCATTTGACGCTGCAGTAGCTCCATTAACAGTGGAATGAGTTCTGATTTACACCAATGACAGGAAGATTAGGATCAAGGCATGTTTAAGCAAGGCAAGTATTCTCTTGAAGTACTGGATTAACAAGGGCACCAAACATGAGCGTGGGAGTAATTAGGCAATAAAACATGTTAGGCAGTGTGTTGCTGGGGGATTATAACACATCTTGGGTGTTGCTGAGAGGCACCTGCTCAGAAGCTGAGTAGCTTTAATTACTTGAGAGATGCATGAGGCTGTTCCACTGTTGCTGCTGGGAGGCAGTTTGCTTTGTGTCCTGTTGCCTCAAAACCAATAAAGTTAAAGCAGATTACTTCTTACAAAGTGTTTTAGTCTATTAAAGAGAGTTTTGGAGATTTCCCGCTTTTCTCTCATCCCCTTTTATCAAGGAATAGACTGTTCAGATCGACCCTTTGCCAGTTCAGCTCCACGCGGGAGCTGCTCCCATCTCTCCTGGTGGTGCACACTGCTGCATAGTGCTGCTTCTGTTTAGATGAGTTTGATTCTTGTGGTCTCAAGAAAGATCTCTCAAACCTTGCTGTACTGCTTTATTACATGTCAGGGGGAGTGTCAGCATTTCAGAGCACTAGGTCGTGACACCAGTAGCGCATCCCCCAAAGCAAAGCTAGCAGATAGCCAACAGGGTAAGCCCACCTGTTGAGCTCATTCCCTTCCATCCAGAGTCTCGGTGTAAAAGTTGACTGATGCTGGTGGCAGGGACCAGTGACAGGGACCAGTGGCAGGGACGGCATCGTCAGCCTTTGCTGTGGTGACGTTTGACAATCCATCAGAAAGCTCTCCCTGTTTGTTCAGTCTGTGTAGCTCTTTCACATTTTGCCAGCAAGTTTTCAATCCACAAACATTATTAACCTTCCGTATCTATGTATGTTTCTATTTTCACATTAATTTGTCTCAGATTTCTTACAACTTCCAACCATAAACATCTCTTCTCACTTGGGCTACTCCTTTAAATTACTGGAGTAATGTCATCTTTCACAGCATTAATCACTTGGATGCATATCATTAGCATAAAACACTCTTTAAAAATAGGTTTCTAATTAAGCCCCGATTTACCAGCTCTCTGCCATACAATTTTCATTCAGCCAGTTTATTTATTAGTTTTGCCGTTTGGTTTCCTTGATAGCATTTGTTTTAATGTGTCCCATTCTTTCTGAATTAACTGACTTGCTCTCCCTGTCTTAAAGCAACATATTTATATTGACACTTTATTAGAGAAAATTGCAACCTCTTACCAAGAGAGAGCGATTACCTCTTGTATTCTTAAAGTGCATTAAATTAATTTCACAGTGTAATTGAAACGAAGGCAGAGGGCTCATTAATGGTTTTTTATCTCCTGATACTTATTTCTTCTTTCTTTAAAAATGTGGGTTCTTGCAAATGAAAGAGTGGAACTTTAATAATCATTATGAGGTACTTTTTTTTTTTTTTTCCTTTTTTCCTTGTGCATGCTGCCTGGGAACGATTTTGCTTGTTCTTGGCAGTAATGGGTAGGCAACAGGTGACCACGCGAAACCCGCCCAGCCTCTTGAGCACAGGTGATTATCAGTTCAGGAAAAGGAAAACTGTTCAAACGTCCAGAAGTCTGAGCAGCTTCATGGCTTCTTGTTTCATATTCGGTTTGCATGGGAAAATACTTGTACAATTACTCTACAGTACTAACTACCTTACATGGCACTCATGTGCACTGAAGTGACTATGTGCGGGTGCAGAGGGTCATCTGGAGGTCCAAACACCAGTTAAATCTTTATAGGAGCACTTGAGCATGACTGAAGAGCCCTGTGGATCCCTTTGGCCCTCTGCAGAGGCATGCATGAAAATGACCTTGCATTTTTGGATTAAAATAGCTATGGCATTTTCTGGGGCTGATTATTACACTTCCTCATAGCTGAGTCCTGCTGTTGAAGAAATGATGACAGGAAAAAGAAATCTAGAGGCCGTCAGTCCTCTGTATAGAAACTTCTGCTGGAACCAGAGATGTTGCAGAATCAAGCCTCAGTAGCACTGTGTAAAGTTGTTCACAGATCACTAGTGGGGAGGTTCAGAACTTCTCAAGGGTTTTGCAGTTTTCATCAGAACTTGAAGGTCTGCATGTCATACACTTGCCTTGTATATAATACTGGGGATCAGTACCATCATTTCACTTCAGGAAATTTAAATACAGTGGAAATCCTGTCAGCTTGTGGAAGTAGTTTCTTCTTTAGCCTGATGTGCACAGAACTTAGTGGGATGTGACAGAGTTATGTGTGATTAATACAAAATGGAGAAGAAAGAAGGGTTGATTTCTCAGTTTTAGGATGAATTAGATTTTTGTAGGAATGCTCCTTTCCCAGTGCTACCCAGTTATATTCATATCTATCTGTGACTTCCTCACGCAATAATTATTTTAACTACACATGAGGGCAGCTGTAATGATACAAGGGCAAAAAGGTACTGGGATTATTGTGCGGTTCAAATGCCTTTAAGATTGAGAGAAATCTGGGTTTTTGTAGTGCATCAGCACTGAAAGAGGGAACTTCCTGTGAGATGAGGGCTTAATCATAAGACCTCAGAAATAAACCTGGGTCTAAAAGGTGACCAGTGAAATCATGGTGGGGAGACTGCAAAAAAAGGAAAATGGGGAGGGAAAAAAAATCTTACTGTTTGAGCACAGGTTTGCTGCATATGAAAACTGTTTTTTAGTAGGTCTTGCTCCCTCGATTTAAGAGTGCTCTATTGTTTTCTGAAATATACTCTGGTTTTGTACTCAGATAATGTATTTTATAAACACATCTAATCCCACTTCAAATCTGTTTGCTATTGCATTTTGTCTTCTGATACACAGGAATATTATTCCTTTGACAGGTTTATTCTGTTTTGTGGCATTTATTTCAGAGTCTTTCATCATGCTTTTTAAGTTGAATGCATGAAAGTGTTTGGCTTTTGTTTTTCTTTCCCCCTGAACAAATCTCTACCTTTTGAAGTTTGCATGTCACTGTAATTAGTTGTTAATAACAGGCACACTTAATATTTGTCTTACTGAAAAATATTCCCTGCTGAGAAGCCATCTTAAACTTCCTGGCATGTGGATGCCCACTTAAGCCAGTAAGAATTCTTATTTTCACCAAATTTGATATCAAGACTTACTTAAGAGGATTTAAAAGGTTGAATTCAGGGGCTATCTTAACCCTGGTAGCTAATGAACCAATTTCAAATTAGTGAAGAACCTAATGTAAAACTGGATGAGGCTACAAGTGAAGTGAGTTTGATAACTTCAGCCCAGAGATGACTTCCGGCACAGAGTTTAAGAGTAAAATTTGGGATATATTAGCAACAGAACACTGAAAATATCAGCCCTGTAATGCAAAGCATCCACTGCTGGGATACACTGGGTCACTTCAGAAAATAAGGATCTTTAGAAAAAGCAGAATAAAATTGTCTATTGCTGTGTGAGCCAAGTTCCTCCTGGAATCAAAGCAGGCGTGGGTTTACCTGGAGTGCTCTGGAGGCTGTTGTCCCCTTACAACACCCGCCTGGTGTGAGGATGCTGTTGGCTATGTGTTGTGGTTTGCAGGAAGAACTGTCTGACTGCCCCTTCCGCACAGGGGCTGAGCGATGGGGCACAGCTGTGGGTGGACAAGCAGGGCTGTTACATTTTAAAGGACAGCAGTGTTCCTAACCTTCACACGCAACTTTTTTGGGTAGTCAGTATTTCTTCTTCATTTCCTGATACCTAGAGATGCTTTCTAAGGTGTATCAGCCACTACTCAGGTACTGTGGGTCACTTAAAAAGTTGGTCATAAACAGATTATTGTTGTCAGTGTCCTTAAACAGCCCTTCCAAAGGCATGACAACCCAAGGCTATTACAAATACATTATACCTCTGTTTCATTGAATAGATTTTTTTTCAGCAAGCCAGTGTTCAGAGACAGGGGTATTATTAATGCATTAGCTTATTGGCTTCTTCCAGGAACTGGACATTTAAGAAACTATATGGTAGCATTAGGATGTGTGACAATGTCACAAGAGAGGTAGGTATGAAAGAGACTGTTTCATAATACTGCTGTAGAGGAGAAGAAAAATCTTCATTCAAGGCATGCCTGAAAGTGCTGCTTCAACTTGGCAAATGCAGAAAATTTCCCAGTATTTTATGCAGCACACGTAGAGCGTATATACACAGACTCCCTAATGCATTGGCCATATGACTCCCTTTTTACTGTAAAATGGTGCCTATCTTCCTTTACATGTTGCTCAGTCAGCTCGAGGGTTAAGTCTTATCAGGCATGATTTTTGTCTGGCCTATCAGAAAGATGGGGACTATCTTTTAAGCAGGGCCTCTTGCAACTGGACAGGGGGTGATAGTTTTAAACTAAAAGAATGGAGATTTAGACTACAGAGAAGGAAGAAATTTTTGACACTGAGGATGGTGAGACCCTGGCCCAGGTTTCGCAGAGAGGTGGTAGATGCTCCATCCCTGGAAACATTCCAGGTGAGGTCGGATGGGGCTCTGAGCAACCTGCTCTAGCTGCAGATGTCCCTGGTCCCTTCAGGGAGGCTGGACTAGATGACCTTCAAAGGTCCTTTCCAACGCAAACTGGTCTGTGAGTCTATGATTTTGTAGGCCACTGTGGTACTTAAAGCACCTTTGATCAGGTCAACTCGAAATGTGGCCTTATCTCAGTATTCATTTTATACCTACCTTTGGTCTTTGCTCACTGGTTTTGTAATTTCTGCAGCTGGTGTGGCTGTGGGTTGTTAATGACAACTGTGATGAGAGCAAAGTGACTGCTCACAGGGCTGGTGCAAAGGTTAATCAGTTTTTGTCCGTAGGGTGCAACAAGTCTATTTTACATCCATAGCATTGTCATGCACTGTAAAGTTTCTGTCTGTATCAGTCAGAAGATTGATCTCCCTGTGTCTTTTTAAGACCACACAAAAATTAAGTCACATCTGTAAATTTGAACTTGTAGTAACAGGAATTTTACCTGTTTTCCATTTTTATAATTTCAAGCTAGTTTCTTTCTTTCTCTGCAAAAGTGTAGAGTTAAAATGTGTCCCTCTGAACCATCACATCACTTGTAGGCATCACAACAGCTGCTCTTTGTCTGAACTCTTCTTTCAATAACTACAATAACTTTTCTCATTCTTGGGGGCCATATGTCTGCCTTTTGCACAAATTAAGTGCTTCTGTTCTGAAGAGAGAGGAAGAAAAACAGGAGAAAAGAAAAACCTTTGTGGTGGACTTGTCTGGAATCTCCAGAATCAGTTATTCTCTTAGTGCTGTTTTTTAATTCTCACTCAGTTTAGTAATGCTAATCTTGATTCCTCGCTGTGTGTTTACCCTCATCCTTCTACAGATTCAACCTGTATGCCTGATAATCCCTCATATAAATTCTGGTCTGACTTTCTCTCCAGTACTGCTTTGTTTTGCTGCTCTCTTGGCTTAGAATATGGTTGAAAGCTTTTGGCTCTCATCATTCTTTCCATCCCTTTTGAGCTCTTTTAAAGAAATGCGAATATCTCATTGTAGTCTTGAGCCTGTTTGCAGCCTTCGATAACTGGAGGCAGAAAATTGGTGTAGTGACATTATGTAGTGATACTGTTGGCGGTATTCATTTTTTTTAATGAATTACAACAAAGAAATAGCCAAAGTGGAAGCTGTCTTTCAGATTTGATGAGCTGTTTCACTTTGTTGGCTTACAATGTGCAGAAGCACCGGCATCGTGCACAGCTTTTCTTAGTCCCAGTGCTCTGGTATACACAGCTGAAGGTTGTCCGCTGGTCTGGCTTCCACAAGTCAGCTGGCACAGAGGGCTGTTGCTGGGTCTGCTGGCTAACAGGTATTCCAGATCAAGATGTAAAATGGCACCCTTCTGCCTTTATCTCAGCATTATTATTCTTACAGGTACCTGTCTGCCCTCCCGTTTGTGTATCAGAGACTGTTTCAGATGTATAGATAGAAACAGAATCTGAACACCTAAGGGAAAACATTTCTCCGTGCAGAGAGGTTTCAATCATTTGTAGGCCACTTGCATAGAAGGCACAATATGAAAGAAGAAAAAAAAAAAAAAAAGGAAGTAGTGTTTACAAGTGATTTGAGAATAACTGTCTTTTGAAAATAAGCCTCTAGGTCTATTAGGAAATTCTACACTCAACATACTACCTGCAAAGAAATTACTCTGAGCAGCTCATTTGAACTCATAATGACTTTGAACCCATTATTTTTCATTCGTTTTCTGGGTTAAATATTGAAATAATTTTTCTGGTTGGTTTTTGTGACCTTTTTGTGCATGACCTTCTATCTGAAGAAGTGGTGTTCTTAGGTGTTAAAAATGTGAAACCAAACCTGGTCTTTGCCGGACTGACTTGTCCCCTTTCTGGGTCATACCTGTCATCTGGCCATGGCTGAACTTTTTGTTACTTGTGTTGCTTCTCTCATGTTGTCCCTCCCTCATTTACACTCGCACCGCCTTTTTCTAGCCCCCAGGTATTTGACCCACCTGTCCTTAGAGCCATTTCATTTGCCTTCTCTTCTTCTCTGTTGTGGTACTAGCTGATTCTCTGCCCTGTGCAGTGACACAGCTACTGGTGGTTGAGGCACCACTTCCATCACAGGACTCTGTTCTTCATGGCTCGGCAGTTGGAAATCTCACGTAAATACTCATCTTTTCCTCCTGCCTGTGGCTTTTTCGAATCCTTTATCCTGTCATTTTTTAAATGCAGTATTATAATTGCTGCTTTAAATAAAGAATGTTTCAAATTACAGTTTGTGAAATAGGTTTTATAGAAGAAACTCCTATTATCAGTCCTGCTTAACTACATGCACTCAATAATCATTCTTTCCTGGATGTTCTTCAGTGTGCCACCTCCACAGAGAAGGTCACTTTATATCTGATGCCTTATTGTTTTCAAATAATATATCTGTGCAAAAATTGCTGGGTGAGAGATTGCCATGGCATCTTTCACTTAGCGGCTGTTGCTGTTTCTCCCTCCATCCCTCCTGTCCCCATCTGTGAGAGTTGGCGTGGTCTGATGGAATTGCCACAGAATGTCAATCCTCAGTTCTGTCTGTGATGCCAAAGGCATATCTCAATCTTTCCAAATCTACAAAGTAAATAACATAATGTATTACTTACCTTGCGTGACTATTAAGAGGATTTCAAGTACATATGAGTATTGCTCTAGGAGTATATAGCACTATGTGTGAATGCTTACTGGAAAGTGGATGATTTTTTTACCTTCTTAGCATTTTGAGAAGGTTCTCCTCTTCATTTATGACTGGCAAAAACTTGAGTTTAGGCTGTTGGAATCACCTGCAAACATCTCCCAACTCGGAGTAGCTAAACATGCCATTGCTTCCTTGTGGACCAAAACACTTTCAGCTGAAGAAATCTTCTGAAAGATGTAACTCTGCAATACAATTAGCAGCCCTCTCTACTGGAATTAATTTTGGATTTCAGAATTCTTGTCCTTCAGTTATTAGCCACTGCAGGGCCAGTTTTAGCCATGAACATAAGCAAGGTGGAATTTAAAAGATAGAAAGCTGCAACAAGCTGGCACAATGTGGAATCATACTTATAGTAGTTGCACCTTCCTGAAATGGTCTGGGATTTAGATGTCTATGAATCCACAGCAGGATAGACAGGTTAGACCTCAGGTGCCTGTGAGTATATTACAAAAAAAACCCTATCAGTGCTTGATGATCCGTAAACCTGACTTCTCATGGGCTGATGAGGCAGCTGACTCTGAGAAAGAACTCATTTCCTCTGCTCTGCTCTTTTTGCGTCTCCACAGCGTCACCAGAACAGTATCTCCCACCAATGTGCGGCGTGTAATGTGTTCTGTCTCACTGCAAGGTGCTGGATCTCTGGGAATCTTGAAAGGGGTTGGAAAAACAAAGGAAATTAGGTTGGTGGGAAAGGACTAAAATCTTGAAATAGCAATGAATGTAAAGTGGAATGCTGGGTGAATGCTGATGCCTGTGGAAGTCAGATTCATGCCACTGGTCAAGCTTCTGGGAAAGTACATTTTGTACAGTACATAAATGTGTATCTCTGAGAGTAGCAGCCTGGTCTAGTAGATAATGCACAGATAGGGAGTCAAGGGACCTGCAGTCTTCACTTCTCTGGCACCATCTTCTATCATTTGCCTTCCTTATTAAGAAAGTAAGCTTAGGGCAGAAAATTGTCCTGCTTCTTGTTAGTACAGTGTAATGGGGTCCTGGCCTTAGCAAGGGCTCTGGGTGCCACTGAAATACACACAGTAATAACAGTGATGACCTGTTCTATATCCTATTATTCCAGTATCCAGCTTCAGTTATGAGGAACAATTTATTCCAGGAAATGTGGTGGAAGTAATCACTAGAAAATATAGTTATAGTTTATTTTCTTTCCCTTTTAATGTCAGCAGAATAGAAACATTGTTTTTCAGAAAGAAAAGGGTGACCCCACAAGTACAGTAATGCAGAGCTTTCCAAGTGCATTTAAAGACATTTGTGTGAAATGGCCATCTGAGGAGTTTTTATGGGCTTCTGTGCTCAGAGGATTGCAGATCTGCTTGTGTGATGGTGAAGGAGAGAAGCAAAATGGACTTCTAAAAATGTGTTACTCTCAGGAGCAGCAGAAGTCATCTTCTGCAAGTACAGTAACAGCTCGGAGACCTCATTCTGCCAGACAGAAATGTTGTCCTGACCTACAGCTTGTTGTGAGGCAGATGGCAGTATAAGCAACCACAGTAGATTTAGGGATCTACATGGAAAATATGCCAGAATGGAAGAAAAACAAGGGACTTTTGCAGTAATGTTGTGTTGCAAAGCTTTGAGAATCCAAGAGCTGGGAATTTACCAGTACTGTCATATTATCAGTTCCTAGGTGCTATTAGCTGAGACAACTTACAAGTGGTTGGACTCGTAGCCTAAAGGAATTGTTGGCCTTTGCCAAGATAGGTAGAACGAGTTTTGTGGGCGATTTGAGTGAATCCGTCACCACAATGTGTAGGTGTCAGGGTGGATAACAAGCTCTTTCTAGAACTGCGGTAGTCTACAAAGGGACAAGAAATATTGAATTAAAATACACTGAGCACACATTGCCTGTAGTAACAAGCAACAGCCTGGCAAAATCAAACCAATCTAGTAGGAGGGGGTATGGAGCTGACAGCACATTCTGGTTTTTTTTTTTAATGTAGCTCACAATTCATGAGGGTATTCAGATGGTATGAAATGAGAGGGGTCTGACTGTGCTCTTTGTGGTAGAAAACCTTTCTCCAATACCTATTAATTAGGGTCATTGGAGTAACTTCAATTCAAGTGAAGGATAATTTGAAGTACTTCTGAGTTTTGCTTCCCACAAATAGAGTTTTAGCCATTTTCAGGGGAAAATTGTACCTTTATCATTAATTTTGTTGTGTGATAGTGTCGAGATTGCCTGTATGATGCTATATAGCTCACCTCTTGGACAGATCTGCTCCAAGACTGTAAGAGAGGTTGTCAAATAAAGATGGTAATATGCAACTGATATGTTATTTTATTTTCACGCTCAGGAGGTCCCATTAATGCAGTTCATACACATGAGCACAGAAGTTGCCAGTGAACTCTTAACTGAATGGGAAAATTGGTGGACGCAGCAAAGCAATAGAGTTGTCAGGGACAAAAAGCTGAACATTAACATGCGTGTTTCGAGCAGCCAGCATTTTTGCTTGGTAAATACTGTGTTTTGCTGCGGTAAACTAGATTAACAGCTTAGCTGTAGGAAAAGTGAAATCAGGCTTTTATTAATGCATGTGTTGAGTTCTCTTATTTTGTATTTATTGTGTCACTGTTTTATATGTACCCTTCAAGACAGGATTAAAGGAGTATTTAGCACTTTATTCCAGATCAAATCTTTGTCCCTGGAAGCTGATGCCATATACAGAACTATCAGAAAGCGCTATATTCAGCGCTACGATTTGATCATGGTCACTGTTGGGGCTCATCCTTGCAGATAGAGATCTTTCAAAGCGTGTGCAGTTTAACGTGTGGCAAATGGGCAAAACAACCCAGTGAGGCTTTTCTACTGTCACCAACATATGGACTCAATTGAGTATTACCTCCCCAAGCAACTGATTCCATGAACAGAAGTAATTCAGCTTTTCCTGAAGGTCACACAGTTGTTAAAAGAGCAAAAAAATGTGGTATTCTGATGACAGCACTCTGTTTTCACCTTTGGTTCCCTTTTCCTACTGTGTTTAAGCTTAGAGGAAGACTTGGCTGACTCCAACTGCAAAGGTGAAGCCCAAGATAAGATTGTGACCTCATGTAATAGGAATTCATTTAACTTCATCAAAATGCAATAGTGATATTTTTAGGAGTAATTAAGTATATCAGGAATATAATAAAGATAGGCTTATTTAGTCTTTAGAGTAGCCATGACTCAAATCTTGTGGGGCTTTCTAAATCTAGCTCAGTGGTTTAAGCTATATCTGGAAAACTTCTGTGCAGCAAGTAGTGAGGTCAGCGGAGCTAAGCTATATAATAAGCACCATACAAGCAGTCCCAGCAACAGGGGAGATGGTGACATTCTGCAAGGTCCTCAATTATTGCAGGGGCAAAAGACCCTTAAAACCTGATCACGATAGGGAAGGAAAAAAAAAAAAGGAATGTTCAAAAATATGTTTTAGTTTTGAGTGTGTAGGCTTTACTCTTAAACTCCTCAAAATTTCAAATAGGAATTATGTCGTCTCACTTGGGCTGCAGAAGAACTCATGCATGGAATACATTAGATAATGTGGAGGATGCTCGGTGCGTTGGATTTACTACTTTTCCATGCATAACTGTAACTGTGTGTTTACAAAAGCCAGGCCTGAGGTATCATGAGAAATACAAATGTGCTCTGATTTTAGAAGAAAAAAGTTCCTCCAAGTAGTATTATGGCATATGTTACTACAAACTTTTTCATTCGTTATTTCAATGGGTAAGGATTGCACCTTCGCTTAAGGTGTTTGAGATGGAAATTATAACTGCCATTAGTCGTCCTGCTTCTGGCTGTATGCTGAGTGCTTCAGGAGAGTAAATTCCTTGGTAAAGTACAACATGGTATAATATTAGTCCATTGCATTACACTGGGATTTTACACCCTGTTACTGCTCTGAATTATCTGTCATTAGCCCTTACTAAAAGCAGATTTGGTTTGAGGGACAACTGTCTGTTGCAATTTGATTGCAAATGTGTTATTAGACTTTCAAATTAATATCTGAAGTGTATCATTGCACTATTTTTCTACAATTTTTCTTTTTATCTCCTCCTTCCTCTCCCTCCATCTTTTAAGGAGCTTCCACGCAGAATTCCAATGCAGTGGAGCCAGAAAAACAGGTTGACAGCACCGTGAAAATGGCCGGGGTTATAGCTGGTCTGCTGATGTTTGTTATTATCCTCCTGGGAGCAATGCTCACCTTCAAGAGAAGGTAAGTTTCTGATTTGCTTCCTTCTTGGACCTTTTGGTTGAAGTTTTTAATTCAAAAAGAAGAATTTGGTAGAGATAAAAAATCTCTTTTATGTTAAAGAGGGTGACAGTTAATACCTATTTACATAATGCTACCACTAAGAAATTGTAGTCCCAGA
This sequence comes from Coracias cyanogaster, assembly GCA_033124195.1. Taxonomy (NCBI): domain Eukaryota; kingdom Metazoa; phylum Chordata; class Aves; order Coraciiformes; family Coraciidae; genus Coracias; species Coracias cyanogaster. The sequence goes on from JAVSBS010005400.1 coordinate 37,905, forward strand.
AGAGATGCCCATTCTGGCAGGTATTACAAAGGAGTTGTTGTTACTGCAAAGAGTTAATAGGTAGCATTTGTAATCTATGTATTTTCTGAAATATGGTATTAAAAGTAGAAAATAGGAGGAACTTGGGAAATTGGACAGTTTATCATTGTATGTACACTTGCAAATGCTTTAGTGGCAATGAAGGAAGACAGTAAAATGTGCTGGTTGTTCCTGTGTGAGAGGTATCTTCAATAGGTTCTGATCAAAAAGGAAATGCAAAAGTCAGGTCTTCATTGCAGTAGACCATAGGTTCATTTTCAGGATTTTCGCAAACAATGCTGCCCCTCTATCTGCATGCCGTAAGTCAGAATTTCCATAAATCTCCATAATTAGTGTTTTCATTTTTATTTTCAGTCAGTTCTATGTGTGGTAGAGTATCTCACTACTTTGTTCACCAAAGGCCACTTTTTCATATTTTCATATTTTACATCAAAATTGCATTCCCAAAGAGTCTTCATGTCTTTCAAAATGTAAATGTGGGACTCTTGCTGTTAAACACTGTGATTGCTGCCAGTCTTTTTTTTTTCCTATAAGTTTGAAAACAGTTAGGAAACTTCTCAGAGGTAGAATTATGGGCAAGGATTTTTATTTTTTTTTCTCCAAACACTATGGAAGATATCTTAATTGTTTTCATTCTGATGAGCGCGTTGATATAAGGATGTATTAATACGTATCAATGATTCAACATCTTCGCTTAATCTTGTGTCTTCCACTGGAGAGCCAGCAAAAGGCCAAGTTTTCAATATGTAGAAATCTTTCAAAGAAAAAATAGAGTTTATTTAGACTATAAAATTAGCAATTTTTTTTGCTTTTGTTCGTTGTTAAAGGGACAATAGCTATTTTCTGCATAATATAACAAACTTTTGTTAGAGGTCAAGAGGAAACTTAGAGACTATTTTTGTTTAGTTAGCAGGTATATAAAATCAATGGATTGTAGCTTAGATTTTTCTTTTCTGATGGATTTTTAACTCAGGTAAATAAATGATGGGGAGCATGTCTCAAGATCCAGCTTTCTCCAAAATTTGATTCTTCTGTGTCATGACTACTTCAATAGAAGTTGGAATCTCATAGATGGAGAAACACAGACAAACCCATAATCAAAAATACTTATAATGCAGAGCAAGTTCAAGAGGCTGGACACTGAGAACCCTTTTGCCTGATACAGAAGTTCCCAAGGCAGTGCTGCCCTGAGTTGGTCCTTTACGCAGTGCTCATTTTCTTCTGTGGGACTACTCTGGTCCCAAAACCAGCAAAGTTCAGTGAATTTGTGTGTGATGTCCCATGGACAGAACTTTGATATATCTGGTTTTACCATAGACTCTGTTATCCTGGGCATCTTTCATCAAAATTAAAATTAGAATGGAGGTGAGTGGCGGTATTAGAAATGAAATTCCTCCCTTTTTCTTTCTAGAGGTGGAAAATTACATTTTCCTCTGTGTCATCCCCCTTGCAGTGCAAGCAGGGAAAATCCCTGCAGCCCATATCGCTCTCTGCCTGTTTGCTGCTGTTTGCAAGGTTACCCACCGGCATACACACTGTTATAGGGCATAAACTGGCTCATCAACTTTAAATTCTTTTCCCATTTAGAAAGTCTAACAGTGCAGAGAGAGGTTTTGGAGGCTTGCTCTCTCTGGGTCTGTGCAGCACACATCCAGCATCACTGGCCAATCTACCATGGCATTGGTCCTGGGTCTCCCTTGAACGGGCACTACCGGTCACATTCCATTGAGGCTTGGAGCTGCATATGGACAAGTGTTCCCTGAAGATGAACTTAAGCCTGTCAGGCTCATTTCATTTGTAAACTAATGCGGATTGGGACCGGCTTTTATAAAAGGAAAGGTTGCTTTGGAGCACATATTGAAGTTCTGGAGGAGCACAGCTGAAAGCTCCCGTTTGTCTGAGAGGACAGTTTAACAACAAAGTTCTCTTTCTGTTTTACAAACAGCAACGTTAGGAGCTTAAGCTCTTGCATTTGATTTTTGCATTAACCTTACTTTAAAAAGTGTTCTGCTTTTCAGTTCACTGAGGCTAATGCCTCGAGGTACAAGACAGGGTAGTCTTGCAAGGCAACAATGCAGAAAACTAATGTAATTAGACAAACTTGAGGCATTTTCTTCAAATGGAGCTGGAAAATATCACAGTGACATTTATTCATGGTCCAGGGCACCATATGCACCGAAGTGCATTTCCTGAATGAAGCATTTTGTTAATCAGTGCAAAGAGCAAATGAAGAAGGAAAAGATTAGAAGAGACAGAAACATTAAGAGAAGGCAGACGCTGGTTTGAGATTAGGATTAGGCAGCTCATTAGAAGTTGCTTTTTATTTCTGTGAGATGCACCAAATCAGCACATTTTTTTTAACCTTTCATATGCAAGGTGTGAGCAAGTGTTGCCCAGTTGCTTACACTTTCCATAGTAGTCTATTGAAAAAATTCTAGAGATTCACAAATTTCTGGGGACTGCCACTGTTTTGTAGGGTTTAGTCAGGTATGTGAAGCTAAGTTAAACTATCCAGGATGTTTATGCAGGGGAAAATTTGGATTTGACTTTACAACTGTTATCTAAATTTTTAGTTGCCGAAGGCCTGATAAAGTTTCTGTATATCTATGTAAAAATTGTATGTGTGTATATATATACACACACACATTTCTGGTTTAAATATGACTGTCTTACAATATCCAAAATCAAAACCCTTGGCAAAATTTGTTTTCTCGGTTTTAGGAACCCAGTCGCTACAGGAGTTAGATGTTTGCAGCTCCAGTACTGTCATCTGTGCATGGACACACAAAGTACTGTGACATAATTTACAGGTGGCAATCAATGCCCGTGTGGGTGCATTTGCTCACATAAGCCAGTACCACTTTCATTAATAGATACATGCCTTGAAATACCTCATTTTTGTTGTATTAAAACATGGCTTATTCTCTAAGGAGCTTTTTTTGTTTGTCCTTAACATTAGTTAAATATTTTTGTGTAATGGAAAACACAGGACTAGTTAGTAAAAACAAGCTGAAACAAGAAAAACATGTCTGTAAACTTATTTTCTGGAGAAAATTCTCTTTGAATTTGCGCACCCCCCGCCCCCCGCCAAAGAATTAGATTTCAATGTGACTTGTGTTTCCCTAGAGTGGAGTATGTAACAGTTTTCAGTGTTTGAGTGGACAAAGCCTCTACTGACCCCTTTAAGTGTAAGACTGAATAAATAGGATCAGATGGCTTGTCATGGGTGCACACCAAATAAGTTCTTTAAACTGCTGTTGGTAGCAAAAAAAGAGATTTGGGGCTATGTAGGGTGTAGGATTAATTCCTTCTATGAAAATTCAGCTCCTTCTTCTGGATTAGGATTTAGGTTGTTACCGTAAACTAATTAAATAAAACTCAAAAGCCTCTTGAGCAGAATGTGTCTAAGCTATAGGATAGAATTAACAGTATTTGCGCGTTCAGTGACCCATGTCCCTTCTGTGTCCATATTTAACGCAGATGACAGGACGGGTCTTCAGGTTGTGTGATACAGGCTAGGATCAGGTCGTGTTTTTAGTGATCCATAACTCTGACCATTTTTAATGGTTAGTTTTCAAATATTCCTAAGGAAATGCTTATTTTAGGCTGCATATTTTGAGAGAATTTGAGCCCAAATGGCCTGTCCAGTTCCAAAATAGAATCCTTCTTTTGTCATTCTTGTTTTATTTTCTATCCATGTGGAATAAGTCTTTTGGAGGTTTCCTTTGCATCCTTGAGGGAATATGCAGCTTTTTAATGAGAGCTGAGAGTCTCGTGTGATCACATATGTCTGCTGGCCAAGGCATGAGAAAAGCAGTAGTAAAAGTGTACATCAAGATGTTCAGTGGAGTAATTACAACTGATAGTGCTGTGTGAAACCTGGTGCTGGCTGGTTGGAGGGGTTGGTTTCATGGAATAATTTGGCGGATGTAGGGTGTTTAGCTTCATGGGCTCTCATTTTCCACGTCCTGGTGATTTTTCCTTTTTTTAGAGGTTCAGAGCAACCTGGAATATCATAGTGAAGCTCAGTGGCAATCACTGCACCTTAACTGTATCACTATGGCATGTAGAATTTCTGGGTTTCAGGTGATAATAGCGTTATGTTAAAAATAAATTTAAGTGTACCTTGGAATTGATGTCATTCAAATGACTTGGCATATATCAGGAATCTGGGCAGAATTTCACATCTATAGCAAAGGCCACCATCAGGCAAGATATGTCATTTCAGAGTGATCCTCTTGGACATCTAGAAGCCACTGTCCATTGCCCAGTGTGTGCATAGCAAAGATGGAAACTGCACACAGCAACTGTGCTGAAACCGATGTCCATGTGTGCTTGTGAAACTTATGTTCAGAGCAACCATGAAAGTGAACACTGAACCCTGCGTTTGTACTTCTAAGAGCTTCCTAGTATTTGTTGTGTCTTCAAGGGTGGGATCTTAAAGTTGTACGATAGGTTGAAGTTTGTGTTTCATTGTTTTTCCCTGTCTTCACCATAGCTGCTGCTTTTGACCCTCACTTGTGCCTTGCCTGTAGTAAACACCTGCTGGGTCTGTTGGGAAGCAGCCTTTTCAGAGAAGCCCTTTGGTGGTTATAAAAGGGAAGGCATCACCTCTGTAGTTATAATTGATTGCCAAGGGTCATTTTGTGGTGCTGCTCAAACATATATCAAAATGTTCTGAAGTGTATTGTTGAAGAACTATAATACAAAGTGCTTAATCACCATGACGCAGGAAGCTAATGCCTACCCCCAGTGATCATCTATAAATATGTAGCGATGCTTGAATTGTTAATGAACTATTTGCCTTCTGAAGTGTGATGAAACTTGATTTATAATTACACAATTTGCTCATTGTCTAAATATTCCAAAATTGTTGTGTTCTTACATTGCCACTTTCCTATATATTGGTATTTATATTAATAGCTCTGACGTACTTCTTTCCATTCCAAAAATCTCAAATCACTTTACAGGCAAAGGTAAGTCTCATTACCCATGTTACTGCCATGGCAAAACTAAGGAAGAAAGAGGTGAGGGGATTTCTTCATGATGACACAAGCCAGCAGCAGAAGTGGAAACACAGCCTGTGTTTCCTGTCTCCAGTTCAGTATCCGTTCCTCATTCTGAAAAATGTGTAGGAGAGCAGTAGCTCAATACAAAAGGCAGCACAAAAACTTTGTATATTGAAAAGAAATCCTGGAGTTCACATAAATCTAATTCTATGTTTTTCTTTTTTTCTCCTTTTGGATATTTTGTTCATCTGACTGGCCATCGGTATTTAGAAGAAATGCATATTCCTACTCCTATTACTTGTAAGTACTTGGCCGGGGATGACGTTTCTTGAGTGTGCTCACCCTGTGGTAATTTTATGCTTTGTTTTGCTCTTTTCTTTTACCATTTGGGGTTTTTTTACCATTCCATTTATCCTTGTCTTTCCAGCAGCTTGTGTTTTATTTTCTCAGTTTCACACTGTTAGGTGTTCCCTGTTTTACCATTGCACCATTTGCGCCTGCAAACATAGACACATCCACAAAAGTGTCAGTTATGGTTTATAGTTCTGGAAATGCTAATGGGCAAACAAAGAGTGTCCCAGCTGCACCTTTTTTCTTTGTCCATCACATTTAGGCAGACTGCAGGGAAATTCACAACTCAAAGTTATTGTTGGGAATTTCTCAGCCATGGATATAAGCTTTTTAACAGTGTAAGGTTTCTGACAACTAGGACTTGACATCATCTCAGGAAACAGCCCTGTTCCTGGAGTTGCCAGGTTCCAAGTGTCAGTTTAGACCGTTGGATGATGAAGTGGTTCAGATATTCAGATCTAAATCACCTGTCCAGTCCTAATGACAATGCTGCATAATTAAGGCAGTTGTTAAGGTGCATGAAAATGCTTCACACATCAGTACTTCCAGAGCCATCTGTTGTCTAAAGATTGAGGGGCTGGAAAGTAATCAGGGCCAAGCTGTTTCTGCCATGATAATGGTTGTCTGAGGATCAGGAGGAGGAGAAGACTGGATCAATGATCTGAGGAAAGAGTCGTGGAGAATTGAGTTGGATGCCTTTGCTATCACCAGAGGATTGGGAGGGATGGAGAAGGCAACTGTTACTGCTGAGAGAAACAGGTCTCCTCTCTCTCTCTCAGAAGCAGCAGCCGTATCACTGACCTAAACCTTTCCCCTGAAAGCAGCAATCTACCAGCCTTTCCAGAGCTCTGACATCAACAGAGTGATCAAAAGAACCACATCTGCTCTGCTAGTCCCTCCTAGTCTGCCATCCCTGGAAACCTCCTCCTGTTCCTACAGTTCATCTTTGTCTTGATCTTGGGACTTTGTCCTGTGGATACATCTGAAAGGTGTTCAGCAGGTCAGCAAAATGAGTGCATTAATGTTCTGCTAGTTTAGTGGAAGAGGACTTCTTTTCCATATGAGTTGATTTACATCCAAAGAACAGGGCCAAGGACTTAAGTATGAGGATCTCTAGGTACCACATATTGAACTAATTTTGCTTTCGATGACCTATCAGAAAATAATTGAAAGAGGAATGTTCCCCACTTGCTAATTTTGTGAGGAGACTAATGACACCATAACAAGCTTTGACTTTGCCCAGTTACGTAATTGTAAATGCAGAGTAACTCCATTTCCTCTAGACTTCACTCTGGTCCATGAAGAATGGAATTTTACCTTAAGTAGTCAGATTTCAAGACCAGTTTAAATAAGTGTTAGAGTTAGGGACAGTTTTAATGTGTAGGTTCTACCAACTAGTTGCATTTCTGGCTGCAACCTTTTCTCATCTGCACATTTCTCATGAGCTTCAGAAAAGTGCCCTCTGCATTGTTCTGCCTTTTTGGTTTCCTTACAACCAGCCAGCAACTACTGCCTGAAAAATTCAGTCCCCAGTTTTCCATTAGAACTTTGTCTTCTTCCAGCAGGCAGTATGGGAATAGAATGTTCCTTGCTTTATTTTAATTAGAGATCTGCGTATTTAAAAAGATGAATCAACTTCTGAGCCCTGTGTGACCCCTTTTGCAACTCCTCAACAATATTGCTTTAAGCAGCCAGCTAATTACTCTGCTACAGGGAAAGTAAGGGTGTCATTTAACGGTCTCTTTGCTGTCTTGTAATGGCTTCTGTCAATAATAAACTAGAACCTTTTTCTCAGGGAACAGGAGAGTAACTCTGGAGAAGCAAAGAGACAAACCTCTGGAGGTCACCCAAGCCTGAGGTTGTGATAAGCTTCAGCAGTAGCAACAGCAGGCACTTGAATAAGATTTAGTAAGGCAGACGTACACCATGCAGCATATCACAACAGTGAAAAGCCAGAGGTATCATCAGGCAAGCTTATGTGCTCATAGCAGCCCACTGGAGCACTCCATGAGCCCAGGATGCACAATCTCTAGTACTGCACCCATTGTTTTTTGCAGAGACCTCATTTTTAGCTCTGTACTTATGGTGTCCCAGGTACCCCATCAAGCATGAGCTCTACGAGCTGGAGCATCACTGTGGTAGAGGTAACACGACTAGTCGTCACGCAATAAATACTTGCATCATCAGGCTGTGTGTGTCAGCATTTGATTTCAGATTGACATTTGGCCTGTTCCCTGATCTGGCAAAACCAAGCTCTGTTTGGTTTTTTTACCCTGAACAATAGTCAGGGTACAAGAAATGTCCCAGTACTGAGGGAAGAAAGCAGGAGAATCCATGAAGGAGCATGTGATGAAGTTTTGTTGAGTTTCATGTTTCAACTAGCACGTGAAATAGGATGTTTTGTTATGATTGCAGATGAAAATCTTAAATTGCTAAGGACTGTGTAATTCTTAGCCAAAGCTGATAGAAATTGCTACAGCCTCTTATGAGCACAGAGGATTGATTTATTTGAAATGTGGAAATAAGAGTAGCAGTATGTACATATAGAGATTTTAAGTAGAATTGGTTTCCATGCAATGACCTTGTATGAATGTTTTAGCCCTGAAGCAAAATGCAGCTGAATGAGTTATCAGCATTGAAAAACAGGTTCTCAAATAGATCTGCTGGCAGACCTTTAAATACAACCATATGGGCTACATCGCTTTTATTTTTAGTTTCAGTTTCTGGACTTCAGTGTTGTGCTTCTTAGAGCAATTCTCATCTGCTCTCAGATAATTCTTCTCAGCCCTTTGTCGTCTGCTCTACTGGCATTTCTGCCTGTTAGGGACCAAAATCTCCAACACTCATTCTTCTAAACAGTTCTTAATGATAAGTCTGTTAGTGTTGCAGAGACTTCTATCACGAGTAACTGGTTTTTACAGATGTGGGCCATCAGTGTTGTGGTAATCTCTAGACCAGAGTTCTACCTTCAGCCTGTCTTGTGTTCTGCTGCAGTCCAGAACTGTAAAATATGATTCTGTAAGGTGGTTGAGTACCTGCAACTTTGGTGAAATCAGTAAAAAATACTCATTTATAAAAGCAACTCTTCTAGCTATGTTGTGCATACATAGATAGGGGATTTTTTTATAACAACACTTTGTTAAAAACATCCTGCAACAAATAGAAAGAGATATTATTGTGCCTGAAAGAGAAGGCCATAAAGATCTTTAACTCACTTTAAGTGGAAATACAAACCCAGGAGGCCTGTATTCCAAATTTGCCAGGTCATTGTGCAGGATGGACATCATTTTGTGACTTCAATTTACCCATCGTTAAAAGTTAGTTGAGATCCTTGGACAGAACTTGGTTTTGCGATGGGAAGAGAGGGATGCGAAATTAGGAGTCCCTGTCCTGGTGCACTCATTTTGCATCCCTGTCACCAGCGTGAGGCCTGAACCTTTCCAGAGGAGTTACTCTGTATTTACACCAATACAAATGTTGTCTACGGTTTATATAGAGTTGCCTGCTCTGTCACATTGCACTTATATTTAAGGCACTGTAAGAAACGGTGTGCAATAGCAACCCATCCACGTCGAAAGTTTGGCTTCCTTGCCATGCTGAAGTGTAAAACACAGACAGCAATTCAGCAGCTTTAAGGAGGTTTTGCATTTAGCGGCAGACACCTCTTTTGCAACAATATTTTCAACTGCAGCAGCCCTTATAAAGGCTTCATTATTTCCTCACCAGGAAAAGGAGTGAAATGTTTTATGTGTGTGGGTGGCTTTGTTTTGTTTTTTTTTCTTTCTCCTGGGCTGGATAATGGTTGCAGAATAAAATTTAATCAAGAGTGATATCAGACCACAGAAGTGTTTCTGGAAATAGATTCGTGTGTGTGTTACGAGCTCTCAATCTGAAGTTATTTATAAGAAAAGGGCACTCAATGGCCAATATGTTGTTTTCTTTTTCCCTTGAAATGGCCAGAATACCAAGGACATGATTGCAATGTAGGAAACCCCTTCAACTCCTATCGTAATTTCATACCAACTTGGTGTGGTAGTTTCAGCCAGGAGTTTCTTTTCATGGGAGAGGTTCTGTCAAAGGTACTAAGCGAAATTTATACTTACATTTTTTTAAATAACAGAATTGTGCTGAATTTATTTCCACTGTCTGTGGGACATTTGAACAGAAATAAAACACTATTTTATTTACAGGCATACTTCTGTAGAACCAAGCACATACATAAAAATCTCCATATATTTCCATGGATGGTGGGATCTGCCTGCACAGGTCAGCTCGCTAAATTAGAATTTTAAGAAGAAACTGATTTTCTCATTAGATGTTGGAAAAACACAAACATGAATCAGTAGTTATGCCAGTCTAATGAAAGCAAATTAAAGAAAAATATAATTACAGTCCAGAAAGTAAGTGATATTTTGTTTAGAGCATCATCTGTGTGGTGATGGCAAGCCTAAGCTTTGCAGGGGACAGTGTTTACTGTCTATACCAGCATATACTTATACTATATGGTGCTTATATGCACCAGTCTTGTCTGAAGTTTACATGGTTGTAAGTAAATGTCCTGCACACATAGTGATTAATTTGATCAAGTAAAGCTTAGAGAGCACAGCCCTACATTTGTCAAGACCCTGTGTTTGTATACACACAATACAAAATCTTCAGAGCATCTTTGGGCTTGTATCTATATTATATCACTTTATCGCATCAACTAATGTTTGCTTTGTAAGTAAAAGTGGTGTGGCCAGTCCTTGCTCTTCACTTCGCCTTTACTCTGGTGAATTCCCTCTGCCTCTGCAGTGAGTTTGGCTTCCCTGTGGCAGGTGCTAAAGCTTTGTCCTCAGAGCGGCTATAAGAAGCAGTAAGCTGCCCGTGTGCTTAGGCCAGAGGAGGTTTCTCAGCTCTGCTGAGGTTACAGTCTGGTGCAGGGAGCATTGATGAAGTGCAGTTGTAAGCAGGCCCATGGGAGCCCAGAGGGAAAACGCCCCACCAAGGCTGTGCTGCCTTTAGCTCTCATTCCTCTTGCTCCCTGTATAAAGACCTCTCTAATGACTGAGAGGTCACAGCCTGCCTGCCCAGCTGCTGTGAGAGATGGACAGTCTCTACTGCGTATAGTACTCCCAAAGTTTACAACGAGCAGCCCTTCCCATGTAGCTTAGCCCTGCTACTTTTTTCCCAGCCCTTGCAGACAGGGAGAACAGCATCCCTATGGTATCTTTTCACATGTTTGAAAACCTATCGGCCCTATTCAATTTTCTTTTCTGTAGATTAAAGATCCATATTTCCTTTGGCCTTTGCTTGTTGGTCACATTTTCTAGATTCACTTTTCTTGTTCTGCCTTTGTACGTGTCCCTTTGGCACCCATCTTATTTGAAGTGCAATATTGCAGCAGAGGCCTCAGCAATCCTCGGTCAGAGCAGAAGGATTACCTGTGGCTTGCAGGCCATAATGCCATGTATAATCCCTCACTTATTTTCACACCAGCATGAAACTGTTCTTTCAAATCAAGCTTGTGGTCTACAACAGGTCTAGGGAACAGAGATCCTTTTCAGCAGAACTGCTGTTTAGCCAGTGCTCCCCGTTGGGGATTTGCACGGCTGATCTCTGCCTGCCTTAAATTTGTGCAGATTTGATGATAGAGTGTACTGCTAACAGGCTGCTGTGCACAGATCTCTAAAAGGAATTGTATTTGGTAGCTTCCTTAAATTCCTTATTGAAAATGAGGGCAATGTGCAATTCTTGTCTGTAGGAGGAAATTTCATGTTTAACTTGTGTGATCTATACCTAATGTCTAAATTACCTGTGCATGCAAATCTACGTTATAGTGTATATAATCCATCCTTGTGAAACATCTAAAATTAAATCTGTCAACGTACATGTACAAGAGCTCTTTAGAAGTGGCAGTTACAGATTTAACATTCATGCATGCAAAATTGATATAAAAACTTAGAGATGAGTTTGAAGCTGTGTTTAAAATATAATCCCTGAAGTTTATCCAGACCTGTTCAAAACAGGAATCTGATCCTGCAGATACTTCTAACTGAAAATGTTGCTTGAGCTTTCCAATTCATGCCCATGGCAGGAAGAGCATTATACTTGATACTGAGTTTGCGTTGCTTGAGTGTTAAACTGGAACTCCCGCAACTTTAATATAGTGCTTCATCATTTGATATCTGTTCTCTGATAGATGTTTCAAAAATAGCTGAATCAAGTATCTTTTTTTTTTTAAATTTTTTTTTTTGATTCGCACTTAGTTGAGGTTCACTGCCAAAAGCTCTTATCCTTGCTTTAGTTGGGTTAGCTTCAACTGCCTGATTATACAGCTGGTTTCATTTTTTTATTGTGCTTTGAGCATCTTTCTGTCTCATCCTTCCTGTGTGTGTACAGTGCCTGTAAACACCATGTCTTCATTTACAAACCCTCTTGAACTGAAAAGGGCAACTCAGTAGCCCCCATTCACAGACTCCTGTTTACTCCTTAGCATATTTTCCTTATGCTCAAACGTTAATATCACCTCATTCACATTGTGACATTTCAACATATTCACCCTGTGTTGATTGTATCAGACTCTTCTTTCCAATATCTGCCCAGACCTTTATTTCTTCCTCTTTTCAGCTGCATAATGCGTGAGATGGCAAGTGTCTTCCCAGTGACTGGCCTGTGGCTGGCACATGATTGACACTAATGCATCGATAGTGGTTTCGTCTGGGTCTTGCACTTGTTGTGTTTAGGGAAGGCTGGTCAGTAAGGAGAGCAGGAGCTGTGTCACCGATGCAGCTTGTCAGTGATTCACAGAGATCTCTTGAAGTGCCCTATTTTTGGAAACAGCATTTCCAGATAAATGCTTTTCCAATTCCAAAGGCATTTTGACATGCTGGGAAATAAACCTCTACCTACCCGTGGGTTTAAGTCACATCCCTAACATTCTAGAAAGTGCTAGTCATTTGATTTTATAATCCTTTCTATGAATTATAATGATGGTGAGGACCAAAGAGGCTTAGTCCTGTGCTGCCACTCTATCCAGACACGTAACGGAGGCAGAAAAGGCACATTTAGAAACCGAGAGCCCCTTGATATGTCTGGCAAGCTTAGCTCTGAAATCCTCAAAAGAGATCTGTCTTCCTTTTCCCTCTAAATTTAGATGAAGAATTTTTACATTCTTGGAATAGAGAGGGAGAAAGGTGGAAACTGATAACACGCCATTGAAAGAAAATTGTAGAGTTTTCAGATGCAGAGCAATTTTCTGTGTGGCTTCTCTCTGAACGTGCATAAGCATTAGCTGGTCCACCTGCGAGCAGCCTGGTTTGTGTGTGCGAGTTAGATTGAGAACTTTAAACTCATGTCACCTTTTCTTTTTAGGCATTCAAGCCAATGTTTTAGGGGCCTCTCTGTCTTCTACAGGACCAGGTAGAACTGCTTTGCATAGGGCTTTTGTAAGCAGGCCTTTGGGGACTTAACGGGCTTGGGTTTGGGGTTATTTTTTCCTGCCTAGCACATGCAGAAATGTTATTGCTCATTCACTGCAAGAAAAAATGAGTTTGCCAGTTCCGGCTCTTTGTAGCTCGTTGGCATCTCTGAAAAGATACCAGGCAATGGGACTTGCAGATGATTATTGCCTCAAATAATTTAATCTGGATTTCATAAGGAAGTCAACCTTTTGGACTCACTTTTTAAAACATTAGTAGTGGTCATCTGTAATGGCTCACCCCAGCAGTCCAGAGTGCTTGTTATTAAGGACTTTGGCTTTTTGGTTTAGTGTTTCCCACTGAGAAATTTTAATTCCTCTTGCCAAAGAATTCACATAGCTATGTATGATTAGCAAATCTAAAGGATTAAAATAGCTGCCTAGCAGGGTTAATACACTCCAGGACTATTGTTGTTACATCAGGTACCACAGCACAAAAAAAGGGGGCTCCCATGGCTGCAGCTCATAGTTAATCAATCTGGCTGTGTTAACACTGCTGAACACTGGAAGCAAAGCTTTTAACATCATTAGGCACCAGCTTTTTGCTTCATCAGTCAAGGACAGTTCCTCTCTTTGCATCTTCATCTGCAGAAGTGGATACACCATGGGGATTTTGTGAGATCTAAATATGCACTCTGTAATTATGTGCCCAGTTTGAATAGCTATGGGTTTGAATTGAAACCACTAACCATAAAAGCCTGAACCTCAACTGGTTGGGCAGGTGAAACAGATGTATTTGTTCAAAAGTTTGCATCAAACATTGGACCTTTCTCCGAAATCTGTGCTCTCCTGGTCTGGTTTATCACCTTACCTTAACATAGTCATGTCCCACAGATATGGGCAAAGGTTTTAGTTCTCTTTGACCCTTCCTTGCACTTGAGTGTAACTGGCCTAACCACCCATCTCGTGAAGGGCTGGGGCTCAGCTGTGTGCTTGGACTTGCTTGTAAATGCCACTCTGACATGTGCTGTGGAATAAAGCCTGTTGGAATACGTTGCAAGGAATATCCTTTTAAGAATCTAATAAAGTTTAAAAGATGCGTAGCACTTAACGTAAGCATGTCATTTTAGTGAAGAAAAACCTCTTTGCAAAATGATTTAGTTGTTAGAATTTTTCTTTTCTTCTTTGAGTTGGAAGAAAAAAGAAAACTAAAGCTCCTTCTTACAGTAATCTGTTTTTCTCCCTTTTATTTTGTTTTATTTTCTTATCTACGGGAGTCATGTAAGCAAAGTTCTTTGCTGGTGCTAGGGATTTGTGTGATATTTTTTCAAGGTGCGGATTGTAGAATGTCACACATTCATTTTTAAACAGTTTTTCTCTCTGATATGAATGAAGCACAGGGCAGTCAAATGTCAATGAAAGCTTAGCAGCTCGCTTTTCCTGCTTCTCTCCATTTTCTTCTTATTAGCTGTGTTTGCAAAAGAGGAGCTTCTTACTTTCTTGGCTTTGTTAGTGTTTTCAGTGCAGGCAGCATTTCTGCTTTTGCCAATGTTTTTCATGTCTCCTCCAAATAAGAAAAGACCCATTTTCCCAGAGCAGAGACATATTTGGACATTTCTAAAATAACTTCAGCCTTTAATTTGCCTCACCCTTCACTGTCTGTCAACCCTCAGAGCAGTTTGGGGGTGTGTCAGAATTCAGTAGAGGCTGCATGGCCGTGCTTGGGGACAACACCTGCTCCAGCTCTCTGCTTGCACAGAGTCAGGTCACACTCTCCACTGCCGCACTCAGAGGAACTTCCTGGAGCATGTACCCCATGGGATGGATGCAGATGCTCCATTTACCTCCTGGAGAGCGGTTCCCATTGCTGCCCTCATCCCCTGCCCTCTGCTCTTCCTGGAGCAGCCACTCCAGGGGCTTTAGTGATGCCACCCTCTTTTTCAAGGATGATGTAGCACTCCTACTGCTGGGGTGATGCAGGTTTGTGCAAGAGAAGTTACTGGGAGGGACAGCTGAGCTCATAGACTGGTATCACTCTATTCTGCTCCACAACAGTTACATTTAAAAGTTGTGGAGTTTCCTCTCGTGCGGTTTGTCACACGCCCTGCATGTCTGACCATGTTAGGTAATCGTGGTTTTCAGAATATTTTGCAATTGCTTTGTTTTTAATGAGGGAAAACTGACCTTGATTTCTCCCCTCTTCAAAATACCCTAAAGGAAGCTAGCCAAGAAGCAGAAGGAGACTCAGACCAGCACGCAGAGGGAGATGGGTCCCGTGGCTACTTCTGACAAGACCTCTACCAAACTCAGTGCTGTTCACAATGAAGAAGCTTTTTCTTCCAGCTGCCAAGATGTTAATGGATTCAGTAAGTTTAAATTGCTTGCAATGGATATGTCCCCCTTGGAGAGCTCTAGGTTCTTGAAAGGACCGATTCCTATGGGCACAGAATTGAGGAGCTAGGAATGACAGTGATAGAGATAATTGCAAAAGCTTGATACAAATCATTTGTCTGAAATGTCTCTGACACTGCCCCTGTTTTAACTGTTGGATAGGTGGAGAACATTCCTTCTGACTCTAAACCTGCTGAGAGTAATTTATAAAGTCTGTTCTATTAATTACATCAGAGAGTCAAAAAGGCACATGTTTATTTGTTCCTCAGAAATATTTTTTCCTTTGTGAGTAGAAGAGTCAAATCGAATCACTTAGCTGGCTTGTAGAACGAGCTAACATTCTGTACAAAATTGTTATGAAAGCAAGCATGGTCTCCTGGTTAGAGCACTGGAATGGAAAGATAGCATTTCTTTTGTCTGTGTCCTCAGTTTATTCATCACATGGGTTCAGTAGAACGAATCTTAGTTAACACTTGTAAACCACTCAGACCTCTATAGCTGGAAGAGTTTTGTGGGTAACGCAGCACAAAGTCACACTTTAGCCTCGCTAGATCCAGCTGGAGTGCATGGTGCATTGCATGGTGGATTTGTAAACTTCTGTGGTATTAAATAAATTTTAACTTAGACACTATGGGAATGTCACTCCTTCTTTTAACACTTAACCTGCCAGTTTGAACAGGGAACAGTTCTGAAACACAAACGTGTACTAAAACTCTTTTGTCTGTCTTAAACAACTTTAGTGAAGTGTTTTTTCCCCTAATGACTAACATGGAAGCACTTGTGGTACAAAACGGGTTTTATCATTGAAACCTTTCTTTGTAATCTCCACTTGAGTGGGACAGGCTGAGTGAATTCTTCTTTTCCCCCTATCTGTAGGTCATGTCAAATTCCATCTGCATGTGTTATTACTGCCACTCTGTGTAACATACCTGGGAGATGGATAAGTAGGTGTTTGGGACCGTCAGGACTAGCAGTGAACACTTCTCTCTGATATTAAATTGACTTGAGTCAAGATCTAATTTTGTCAGGCACTGAGTAGCTGTATCTCCTAAAGAGACAGCCAGCGTTGTCAGTGGTTCATATCTTTGAAAGGAAGGATAGCAGAGGACAGCATTGTAACAGACATCCCAGAAGCAGCAAAGGTAGCTTGTTTAAAATGTATGGGGAAAATGAAGTTATTAACACTTTCCTCAGAATCTGGATTTTTTAAAATTTTGGGGATTTTTTTCCAATGAGAAAATAAAAGACGAGCTTGGAATGTGACCGCCCTTTTTTTTTCCCTTGGTATTTTGAGAGTCTAATTAAAACAGCTGAGTCATTTAGTTGAAATGGCAACTATAGAAGTATGTTGTATCCAGTTTTATAGAAAAGCATCCCTTCAGGTTTTCTCTTTTTTTTTTACATCAGTTAATCCTTTGCTTGTCTGACATCACTGCAGATTTTATCACTACCTCCCTCTATAACACAGCCTGAGTCAAGTGATGGGCCAGTTCTTTTCCTTTTTTTCCTCTTTATATCCATGAGAAACAACTACCAGTCCAGGATGCTGAGGTGTTGGAGGTAAGTTCTCTTCTGTGCAGTAGTGTGCACATGCCAATATAGGAATTTAATGGGTAAAAGATTTTCTTTCTAAAAAATTGCCTTAATAGAGTTTAATACTTGAGGTTTCTATACAGGCCTACTCTAACCTTTGAATAACATAATAGGATTACTTCTTAACCTTCCTGCTAACTCATAGAGTTGTGCAGGGGGTTATCCGTCCTGGCTTTTGAAATCAGCTGTCTGTCTTAAGCAGCAGTCAAATTCCTTCTTAAAATGAGCTTTTGCCACCCAGCAATAAATAGTGTTGGTGGGTATCTCATGGTAGGTGCTCATCCTCTCCATCTTGACCCTCAGTTAGAGGAGCCTGAGTTGTTGTATATGGAAATACTGCTCTCCTTTTTGAAGCAGATCCACCAAGAGAAGCTAAGTGTTTTCAGTCCTAAGATCACTTTGCTAGCTTGCAAAAGCAATAAAATAGAACAAGGCAACTTGTTAAGTAGGTTCTTCACAATTATTGAATTACTTAAACAAGTTTACCTCCAAATGGCAGTGTCCTTGCAGGACATGTCCTTCCCTCCAGTTTTTCCTTCCTGTCCCAATAGTTTTAATGACTTTTCAGAACAAATTCAATGAGTCCCTGTAGAAGCTTTTTTCTTCTTGTAGTCTCTCCAGCTGGACCACTGCAGGAGGACTTCTGCTTTTCTTGGATGACGCTTTTCTGCACTCCTGCTGTAGCCTCCCTGTTTGCTGCCCGTCTCGCTGCTGTACAGCACTGTCACTCCCAGGGACCTCCCATCTGAGAGGTCCAGCAACTGTGAAGGGTTCTGCCTGGTGCTGTGCATCCTGAAAGACATCAAAAGTGAGCAGCTGCTCTTCTGCTTATCAGCCCCTCCTCTTCCAAGGAGATATAGACCTGACTGCTTTTACAGGCAACTCTGAAAGCAGGATGCAGTGTAGCAACAGTGATTCTTTCACCACTGAGAGTTACCATCTTCCCGTCTGCTCTTGGTAAAAATGCAGATTACTTCACCTACTCCAATGCTTTAGAGGAAAATGCTTCTATTTTCAAATAAACTCAGGCAAATGGCATCATCCCTGAAGTTAGGCAGTTTGTGTGCAACTTTGTTGAGGCCCTTTGTTGAGGCCCTTTGTTGAGGCCAGTGCAATGCTCAGGAGCACATGGTCCTGCTGGACATGGGCAGTTTTGAATTTTGTTGTTTGGCAGAGTTGTCCTTTATCAAATGGAATTATATTCTGGAAGATCTGTAGCCTATGGGCTGGAACAGGGAGACCTCAGGTCTAGCTGCAAAGTGGAAGAGAAATGGGCGTTTATCCTGCCCAGCCGAAAGCAAAGCCTGTTGTCCCTCTTTCCATTCTACGCTGTTAATTGTTATTCAGGCTGAATTCTTACCAGTACATACAGGAGTTTAAACCGAAGAGATTTTTTGAACTCAGCCTCTGTCTCTAACACTGTATGGAATAAGAATAGGTGTTTGCTGGAGGGCAGATTAGTCCATGGCTATTCCAGTTTGGTTTACCTAGGGATTATGTGGAATTGCAGCAGGCTCATTGTAGTTGTTCATTTTCTCAAATATCTTGCTTTTCAAAAAGTGTAGCCTAAATCCATTAAAGGTAGATGATGGTGTTTGCAGTGTTTGAGCCTGCTCAGTTAGCAGGAATACGTGGAAAGCAGCGGCCTTGTCCTCTGAGTGGCACAGCACAGTCATATGTGGGTGTTGACTTGGTGCAGGATTATTATGAAGCAAGATGACAAATTGGAGACAAGATGGGCCTCAAATTATCCTCCAGTATCTGTGCACTGCCCAGAAGGGTGTGCAAGGGGTTGTTATTGCACATAAATTGTGCACAATTCAGTAGTCTGTCCATGTGATGGGAGAAGCAGTATTATATCATCTCAGCAATGCTCCACTAATGAGATGTCCTGCACAAAGAAACTGCTCTTCTGGCTTTGCAGTGCTAAAATACCATGGATCTGGCTTGTCCAGCAGAGTGCCGTGTCAGCAGCATAGCCATCTTGAACTCCTTGAGGGGTGTCTGGCAGAAACTGTTTGATTCTGAGGATTTATTCTCTTAAAATGCAGCCAGTTTTGCTAGAGACTGATTTATTAGGATGTGCTTAACTTTTGTAACATTTCAGTTTGGGAGGAGACAGCTTTCCAGACAACCTGCAGAAGTGAGACTGATACAGATTAGGTAGGTAGCTTCGATGTTACAGGCAGAAGCACAGTTTGAGGACAGCATTTTGGAAGCTGTAGGGAACGCAGTTTTGCATTTGTGGGCCCTACTCCACAGTTACCAAGTTAATGTGCTCTTACTAGCAAGGAGATGAGAGGAAGATGTAGTCAGGTTACATTTAGAGTGTTGAGGATCACTTTTAACCGAGGAACATCTAAATTCACACCTTTCCGTACCCTGCACGTTTTTGTGATGAATGTAAATACAAAGGTCTGTAGATTTGCTGTACATCACAACTGACAATTTAATGAAGATTTAGTTCTTATTCCTACCCCATAGAGAATTTTCACTCTTAGATTACCTGCTAAATGCAGTCCAAGGACTTGTAGGATGATGACCTTGAGATGTTTTCTTTATTGCAAACTTCTAGAATTCATTTTAAAATTAAAAAATAAAGTCAAATTTCATCAAAGGCATAGAAGGAAAAAATATCAAAATCCCTTTTACTATTTTTCATGCTGATTTGGGATTTTTGTGGGGTTTGCTTGTTCAGAAAATCTTATAAAAAGTAAGTGAGAATCATTTTCAGAATAGGAAGGAGCCTCCACCATTCTGCATGACTAGAGGTGTCTGTGTGGCCTCACGTGCCACTCCGGGGAGTACAAAGAGAATTTTTAATGAAGTCTTAAATCTCTGCCCTGATGTGAAATTGTCTCTGGAAGTGTTTCCTGTGATTGCACACACTTGTGCTTGTGAGAACTTCTGGTTAGGAAACAGCGCTGCATACACACCTCATTATACAAGCCATTACCTGACTGATTTGAGGAATGAGCTCTCCAAAGTTTTGGGCAACTTGTTTTTTGATATTTTGAGGGTTTTTTTCTGTTTCTCATCTGAATCTAGAAATCACCTCCCTGTCTTACAAATAAGGTTCATTTCATAAACCCCAGTTGGTACATTTCTAATCAAACTCACTGAAGTGAGGTGTATATCTTCAGCTAAGTAATTTATCATTAGCAATTCACAGAAAGGCAATATGGCCCAACAGGTTATTTTATACTCCCAAATTTCAGAAAAATCTGAGTCCCGCTCCAAGCCCTGACTGTTACCTGCTCTGTCACCCTGGGCAAAGAAAGTACCCTTTTTAGACCTTACTTTATATATCTGCAGAAGTGACCATGTTCCAAGTACAGTAAGAGAAGAGTCTGGTTTAGGGTGACAAACACAGGGCAGGAAGTATAAGAGGCCCCAAAGAAGAGATGCTTTGTGGCTTGGAGGCAGCAGGGGCAGAACTGCAGCAGACTAAGCTATGAGAAATTTGATTATTTTAATGTGTTTTCAAGTGGTGTAAGTCTGAAAATATGGTGGGAGAATGCAGAACAAGAGCGAGGTTCATTTACTAGATGATTATAAAATGCTTAGGAGGTAATTCTGCTGACTTTATGAAGCTCCCTAGACTAATGACTTCTTTGGTTCACCTCCATAGAATCACTTGAAATTTTTAAGCGCTATTTGCTTTAGAGATACAAAAATTGCTTCTGAAATTACTTTGATGTATACTGAATTTTATCTACTTCTATTGGATTATGGAATAGTTTTTCCTGTGTTACCTGTGTCATCTTTCTGATGTACTGAGATTTGTATTAGCTTTTTTCCCCACATTTTGAGGAGGAGATAAATGAATGCCTGTAACTCTAAGAATGAATGCAGAATGATAACAAAAGAATGTGTCGTCAGAAATGATGGATTGCCGTCAAAATGTACATGTATGCTATTGTAGATATAAACCAGCTTCATAAATTTACTATCAAGGAAAGAATCTACTGAGAAGTTGTTGAGCTCTATCTCCTTTCCATAAATATATGAATAAAATGGAAATAATTTTTGGATTCTTGTCCAGAGAAAGCTAATGCTTTAATGGGAGCATGCAGAGATGCTTGTCCTGCTGAAAGAACCCAACTCACAGGGGAAAGGATTATAGGATTTGCTATGAACAGTCCTGGGTTGAAGAACAAGTCCCTTAAAATCTTCTATTGTTTTAACAAAAAAATTGTTACCCTACCTGTGTATCTTTTTGGTACTAGTGCAGCTGTGTTTGAGCAGGCTTATTTTACTATTAATACTGCACTTGATTCTCTGTAGTTTGTATTTTGGGGGTAATTTTGAAGAATCTTTCTCCTAGAGACAAAAACATAAGTTTGTTCCTTTGGTTAAAAAAGAGATACCTGGAGTATAGTTCTATACGTAGGAACACATTGATTTACAATAACTGTAATACTATATTTGGGGTTTTGGTCTCGTATTAAAGAAAATCCATCATGATGACAATGTAATAAATGTAATATGCATGTTGAGATGAAAAATATAATTCATTTTGATAAGCCTTATATATTACATATTACTGTGTACTTTGAGGAACATTCTCCCTGTTCTCTTTCTCTCTCTTAATATATGTCTAAAGTCTTTTCCTTATGTCTTTCCTACCTAGCATCACCCTCTCCTTGTTCATTTTCTGTCCAAAGCAAAACCCTTCAGAGCAAATCTTTGTTGAATTCCTACTACTCAGGTACTAGTGCCAGACTTTTTTTCCTTTCTAAATTTTCTTTGCTTTTTTATGTTTCCCAATATGACCTATAGTCTGAACCTTCTGAGTGTGAGATACAGCTAACCTTGTTTTCATTTTTTTGTAACTTTTTTCCTATTGATCTTCTGTTGATTTCCATTGATCCGTGTCGTGTGGGTGAACGGAATTCCATCTCAAAGTATCATCAGACACTGTTCCATCGACCACGCTGTTAGGTAAGAAGACAGGTATGGTGTACTGCACTTCATTGGAGAGCAAACACAAGCAGTGTATCTTGAAAATAACTTGGAGAGAGCAGAGTTAGACGACTGGGCTTCAAAATCATAATTAATCCTGTGGCCATGTTTTGTGTTAATCTGAAAGCTTTTTGTTTTGCTCATGCTTTATTATTGCTATGAATTGATTTAAAAAAAAAATACTTAGGAGTTCTGTCAAGTATTTGTTGTTTCTTTTTATGAAAAGGATTTGATATTCTGGTCCAAATTCCTACATGCCGCCTTACCTTCGGATTAGTTTTGACTCACATAGGTGGTTGTGCCTGTGCAGCTGGCATAGAATGATAGGATGGTTTGGGTGGGAAGGGACCTTTCAAGGTCATCTAGTCCAACCCCCCTGCAGGGAGCAGGGACATCTGCAACTAGAGCAGGTTTCTCAGAGCCCCATCTGACCTCACCTGGAATGTTCCTAGGGATGGGGCATTGACCACCTCCTTGGACAACCTGGGCCAGGATCTCACCACCCTCAGTGTAAAAAAATCTCTTCCTTACATCTAGTCTGAATCTTCCCTTTTTTACTTTAGAACCATCGCCCCTTGTCCTATGAGTGATGCTCAGCTACATGTGCCTCTAGGCTTGTGAGTATAATTGAGGATTTGCATGTTGAAAGCAGGTGGGAACCTATGGTTTTGGACTCAGCTGCAAGTATAAAGGTTATTTGGAGAAATTAGAGCCTGGGTTTGGGCAAGTGGCCCCAACACACTCTATGTACACTGAAAGTTAAATCCTAAATCTTCAAGCAGTCAGCTATATGTTTGAGAGGATAACAAAAGGGCAGGTTCTGGAAGGAGGAGGCTGTTCTGTGGCTGCTGGTAACCTTAGAGGGAGGTATTAGTGTTCATCACCTCTGAAAACTAGGGTTTTTTGCTCAGATGATAAAGAAAGAACCCCATGTGCAGCTCTTAGCTTTTGGATTCTTAGAAATAATACATTTTTACAGTAAGTTTACAGAGAGAGAAAAATTGGCAGGAACTGTTAGCTGATAAAAGAAGTTATCCAGAAACTTACTGGAGGTGTACCCTTAAAAGTGAGTAATAACAGCCTAGAAGTTCAGGCTCTCCCTGGAGGATGCTGCTTGTGTGTGGAATTTGAAGAAGGCAATTCCTCCACTATGAATCAGAAAGATGATGTGTGGTTGATCAGAATCCAGCCAGTGGTATTTATCAGACCTGTCATTTTGGATTATCTGCAGTAAATGTTCACTTCCAGACACAGTAATCTACTGTGGCTGCTTTAAACATTACTCTGAGCATGTCGAAGGCCCACGGTTAGAGCAGGAAGAAATTACAACCAATTGCTTAAGTACCTTGGCTTACAGACTTACAGCAGGGCACGGAGGCTTGGTGGGACTGCCGCAATGCACGCATTTATCCTGCTATCTATCAGAATGTTGAGGGCAATGAATGAGCCCTCTTTTAACGAGATGGGGAAGGAGAGGAGTCTTTTTTTCCAGAAGGTTTGTTCTCATTTCCCAGAGACTCAGTGTTGGCAATAGAAAAGTCTAAACATAGATTTATCTTTTGGCTGTACTTTAGAAACAGAGCCCAGACCTGCAGTTTGCTGGAAGATGTCAAATTGCTCTCAGACTGGTACTCAGCATCTGTGAAAACCAGACCCTCACTTGAGGGACCTGTTTTCCCTGCTCTGTCCCAATGGCACACTGTAATCTGAAGGTCAAGGAGAAATAGACAGATCCAGTCTGTGCTTCTCATGGGAAAGCAAAAGTCAAAAAAGCCCCTAAAACTTTAAAGATCCCAAATTGTAGAGAGGAAGAAGAGGAAATAGGAATTAAACTAGTCATGCGCTGATGTATTCAAAACTCATTCAAATATACCTTCTACTAACCAGTATATCTGGGTAAGGACTAATATCCCTGTTTTCCACATGGGAAGTTAAGTACAGAGCACTGTTAAAACATGATTTACAGACTGGTCACCCCACCTCAGTTCCATCTGAATTCAACAGCCATAGGTGCTGTGGAACAGCCCTTGGCATTGAAGAAGTTTCTACCTTGTGACTTGAAGACAAATTTGAACCTTGGCATTCTGGTTTCTTGGACAGATTCACCAGACACTGAATGTTGCTGTACAAGCAAAATAAATTTAATTTTTGATGTTTATTAATGTTGATTACTAGGAATGAAAAAGAGATCTTGAAAAGGACATCAGTCATCCCACTACCAATATCTGTCTTTGGGCACTACCTGTGATTTGGTGTGATTTGCTCCCATAAATTGTGCCTTCTGCTAATAAATGTTCTGTATCTGCAGTAGTGGATGACCTCCCCAGGCTTGGTTGTGACATGATTTGTCAATAGTAGGATATAGACAATTTTGGTTTTGCCCCTATCCTATCCCATGCTTGATTAATGCTTTTTTTTATATAACACATGTTTTTAGTTCTGTAATTTTCTCCTGCAGGTGTAGACAACAGTGGATTTAAATGTTTTGCACAAATGTCTTCATTAGAGAAGTGAATACTAAGAAATAAAGGAGGTAGATTTCTCTATTTTTAAAATTTCAGTAAGGCCCATGTGGTACCAGTACAGTAAGGCCTTAAGAATAGGTAGTACAATCTTAGAGGCTGGTGTTGGAGAAAATGTGCATGACCAGTAGCTGTTGAAGATGTTCAGCAGATATCATCAGAGCAGTCTCTTCAGGTGAACCAGCATGTCCTCGCCTTGCATCCATTAACATCTCCCAGCAAGATGTAAGGACATTTACCCTTGTTCTCATTTCCACTGCTCAAAAGGATCCTAACAAGAGTGACTGCCCTCCAGAGGAGAATGAAGGCTGTAGTGCCTTGTAGATCCTGGCAGAGGGGCAGAACAAGCAGAGGAAGCTTGCTGTCATGAAGTCTCACGTGAAAACTGGCTTGTGCTTAGAAAGACATGGTAATTTTCCCTAAATTTCACTCTTCTTTATCTTGGGTGGGCTTTTGCCCAGGCTTACCAATCTGCTGTCGGTATATCCACAACCTAATGTTTGAATAACTAAAAAGATATTAAGAAGCTGATATAGCTACTTTGGCGAGTGTCACCATTACTGGCATTTTAAATTGCAGGATGAGTTATTTTTATGCAATGGAAGCTCGAAAACCAATGGCTTGATCTGCTCAGTTGTACCTGCAGCCTCCCAGGCCATGTCAGCCTCTGAGGTGCGGTGGGAGAGGCTCTCAAATCAGTTCACTGCTCTAATGCTGGCCTGCAGGAGAATGAGCCGCAGAGACATATGCCCTTGTAGGCCATTACTTGAGCTGAATTTCTCTTACATTTCTTTCTGCTTGCTTGGAAAGCCTCTCTTCCGGTTGTCAGTGGTTTCTAGTGTTGTGGGCTGGTTTGAAGCTGACAATAGTTTTTCAGCTGTAACTAATGAATGGCTCTGTAAGGCAGGTAGATCTGACAGCCCCTTTTCACCAAGGAGGCAAAGAGAGGTTTGACTTGGTGAGGTCCAAGCATTTGAAGAGCTGCACTGTTACGCGTGTACCCAATGGTAGTCCCAAGTCTTAGCCCAATTCACCAAAGCATCTTCCTTACATCTTTAAGGGGATTTTCTAATATGCTAACTGATGAAAAAAAAAGTGGTAGTTTTTATAAGATTAGAATACACTTGAGCAAGGTCTTTACCAAGCAATTCATAAAAAAACTCTTTAGAATATAGAGAAAATCACTTTCTGTAGCTTTTTTCAATTATTTTTTTAATGCACATGTGGCTTTTTCAGAGCCTTTGAAATAAAAGATGCATCCTCTGCATTCTGTCAAACCTGGTGTCAGAAGGGTTTTTGTTAAGGAACGTGCCTTTTCATAGCTCTGTTGATATCATTAGACAAATGGTGTTTTGACTTTGATTTACCATACCACTGTTTGTATTGTATATAGCATATTTTAGCTGGATATTTATCATATAACAAAGCCTCAATGCACACACAAAAAAGCAAATTAATTTTACCAGCTTGCACCATATCCCTAATGTAAGGGGAAGAGATATTAGCCATGCTGTAGTCATCCTTGGAAGATGTCAAATAATTGACAACCCTTACTCTTGTGCAGAGAGATTGGATATGTGTGTAATTAAATCCATCACAAACACCACTCAAAATATAATTTGTTTTGTGCAAAGGATGTCTTATCGTGTTACACACTTGCCAAGGCTAAGAGAATAAAAATATAAACAGAGATGATAGGCCTGTCATTTCAGACACAGAAGGAATTTGTGGATATTAAAGCAAAAGTTTTGAAAGAAACTTCGCTCCATGTACGAGGTGACGTGTCGGAGCAGCATTGCCTTTGCTTGTTTGAGGCATTGGTTGGTTTACTGGTCAGAAGGCAACGCCATACTCTGTGTCCAGGTATCTATCTGTCAGGTTAACCAAACTATATTTACGAAACAAGGTGGTGTCTATAAAATGATCTGTAGTTTCAGTTCCCAAAACTGCTCTGGACGAGCAGGCCCCCTCCCACCAGCCTTACTGGGACTCTGCACAGGGGTGCAATGGGGGTCATACAGAGCCACCTCCAGGCTGGGAATCTAATTTCTCAGCTGCTCTTCATCTTTTCTGTGACACTTATGGAGGAGTTAGCAATTTTTCTGTGGAGGGAAACATTTTTATTTTACTTGTCTGGGTAGCAACAAAAATATATGATAGCAGGCGCTATAGCAGCAGGCAAGCAATAATACCTGACCCTCAGGGTTACTCATCAAATGGGGAAAGAAGCCAACTAGCACCTGGCCCCTGCTTCAGCTTTCTCTGCATGCTGGACTTCACTATGTTTCTCTAGACAGAGCATGACCTCACAGCTTACTTCAGTAAGTTCATGAATATTTCTCCAGCAGAGTCACAGAGGCAGCATTTCATAAGCAGGGAGAGTTGGTGAATATTAAATGTGTAGTCAACATTGTTAAATTTGATTATCTGCAGTTACACCCTAAACAGATAAGCTGAGATGCCTGAAGAGTTTCCCAACCAGGCCAGTTCTGTGAGAGCCAGTGAATCATTGATTTAACGTCTCATGCAAACTTTCAGGGTATTCTGTGAACTCTTAGGCTGATAACAAAAGTGCCAGCTTCCAGAAATCAAAATACCTGCCTTGGCAATGGACATCTTAGTATGAGGAGTAAGAGTGTTGCACTGAAAAGGGCTAAAACAATTGACAACATATTTTGCTATTGCAGCTGCTAATATTAGAAATGATTCTCTTACAAACATAATGTTTCCAGCAACATGCAGAATACCTATTTTATTTACAGCTGCACAGAAAAAAAACTGTAGAAAATTGGAAATGATTCTAGGAAGGCACCAGAGCTCTGAACAGCCTGCCCTAATGAGACTTCAGAAGCTCTCAATTGATTTACTTTATCAAAGAGAAAATGAAGAAGTGATTTGATCAGTGCCTGCATGGGTCAAGATTTCAAATGCTCAGAGGGCTTTTTAATCTAACAGAAGGTGTAATAAGATTCAGAGCCTGCAAGTCAAAGCTAAGCAAAATCAAATTGCAATTAAGAAATATTTAGATAGAAAAGGTAATTAACCATTGCCACAAATTTTGGGGCCCGAATGGAATCACCATCTCTTGAAATGTTTTAATTTGGACTATTTCTTGGAACTACATTCCATCTTTGGTATGCAATGAAGTCTGGTGGTATGTGTTGCCATCAACAAAATGAGGACATATGAACTAGAAATAAGATAAGCATATGAAATATAGTAAAAAAAAAAAAAAAACCTGATGCACGATTCTATATGTTTAGTGGTTTCTGAGTATCAGACTGAATTATTTCAAGCATCTTTAAAAAAAAAAAACTATTTTCTTCATTTTCTCTTCTCTCTGAAAACTCATAAAAGGCACACATGCTGTAGAGGCGCTGCTGAAATTTTAGGAAAAGCCTTGCGCAGTTTGTCCCACAAACTCATCCTCATTTTCAAGGGAATGGGTATGTCTTTGGGAGAATGGGACGGAGAGAAGAGACTGTGGAAGACGGTTGTGACTAGCCTTCAGTGCAGCAGTTAAAGCAGAAGTCTGACTTTGCTGAGGGGCTAGTATTTTTCCAGTAATAATGGTGCCCAGAGTAATGAGATGTGGTTTATAGCTGCAACATGCAGGAAGAGCAAAGCCTGTTTCCAAGCTCTCCAAAGACTCTTTTTGGTGGATTGTCCTAGTGAGAGATGAGTTTGCTGCTACCTCCTCTCCTTCCTGCATTTTGAATTGTTCACAAAATTGCTGCAAACAGCTCATCTTGAGGGGAGGTGTCGTGCCGTGAGTGAGCGCCTCATTAACCATTCTTAGGTTCACGCTCGTGGTGTGATTAGACAGAGAAGGAACAATATGTTTCTTGCATCAGCCTTTATTAGCTGAACATATGAATGCTAGTGTCACCTCATACAGAGCAGTTTGTCTCCATAAAAAGCCCTTCATTCTTTCCTTGGCCCAAACAAAATGCTGATGGGAATAACTGACAGGTGTCCCGAGCTGGTCTAAGTGTCAGGTTTGGATTTCCTTTCAGGTAGTGCAGAGGCCAGTCAAGGTGTGTTTGTCATAGACATCCGGAGGAGGTGATGTCCTGCCTGGCTTCAGCTCTGTGTGTCATAGGGTTGAGAGGAGGATGACCCAGATGTGTGACATGGTTTTTTTCAGCAGAAGTGCTTGGTTGGGTGAGAGGCACACAAACGGTGTCATGCCCCAGACCGTGCTGGAAGAGCTGTGCCTACAGCCAGTGGGTTTTGCACAATTTTTTATCTATCTGACAGAAGAGACCAAAAGCATAGTTGTCACTGCAAAGGCCAGAGTCAGATCCCTCTTTGCTGCTGAGGAGCTGCTTCTAGTTCCAGATTCATAATATGGGCACCTACTTTGAGGGAAGTTATTCTGGAAAGGAGGGGGCACTACTTTCCTGGCTTCTGCGTCTCCCTGTGATACTTCTCTCTGAGAAGAGATCCAAGTATAGCAGAATTAAAGGATCTGATGAAGAGAGAAATTAATAATTGCCTGCAAAGGAGCTGGCTGATCTGAGCTACATTTTCCAAGTAGCCTGTGCTCTGCGTGTGCCCTTACCTTATTAGCACTAGAACCGCACATTAGTTTTAAGGCTCCCTCTCGAATAGGGATATTGTAATGTTTTTTAATTGGGGCTGATAAAAATGTGGCATTACTTTCAGGTTCCTCAGAGAAGCCAATTGTGAAATTGGGTTTGTATTAAACCTAATGATGGAAAATTAAGCATAGTATGTCTGTCGGAAATGGTCTGCGATAAAAATCTTCTCTTCTCCATTACAGGAGGTTAATAGGGAATAGGGGAGGAAAGATGCACTGGGAAAGCGAATCCAACTAGGGGAATTAATAAGCCTTGAAATTCCCTCTGTTCAGAGTTCTCACACTGTCATTAGCCAGAGCATTAGGGATGATTATACAAATGCTTTGGATGTTACTCTTCCTTAAATCCCAAATTTATTCCATTTTGAATGTGAGGGTTGCTTTGCTAGAGCCGTAGCTCTGTAAATCTCTGAGTGTCCTGGGAACACGGCTGTGTTTATGAGAACCCAGGTTTCAGAAATCCTTAAATTCAGTAGCATAATCTTCAGAGCAGATGATTGTTGTGTGCTAATTTATTTCAGAAGCAGTGAGATGTGTTCAGCATCCCAGATAATTCAACCACCAGACTGACTTATCTCCTGGTAGAGACCAGCTTGCCCTGCAGCAGTGTCCACTGCTGGCCTTCCCTTCTTCTCATAGTCCTGCAGCTCCAAAACAGAGCTTTTGCCTGTCTTGATACGTTCCCCTCAATGTAACAGTAAGCCAGCTAAAGCATTCTTTGGCGTGTTTTGGCTGTGTCGCTTGTTTGCCAGCAGCTGGGAAGGCAGCCTGAAGCCCTCTTCTGTCTGTTCCTACCTGCCTTTGCAGTGAGGGACACAGCAGAGATCCTTACTGCTTCTGATCAAAGCTCCATGGTGATTTCTGAAGGATAGCAATGTCTACAATAGCATTCCGACCATATCTCTGCCTCACAAAAATCACCCTGAAATGGCAATTTGATGTATTTATCCCTCCAAAATCATGACTGTATTGTTGCTGATGGAATAGTTTTTAGGCTCTTTATCAGAAAACTTCTGTAAGAAACAGGCCTTCTTGTGTATGCAGCCTTAAGCGGTTTTTATGAACAATCTCAGGGAGAGGTGTTTTCTGTTTGCTAGTAGGGTGGTTTGGGGTAAGACTAGAAAGATTTGATGCAGACTGTGAAGGCCTTTATGTGTGAAAGGACCCAAGCATCTCAGATGCCTGTAAGCACAGGAAAAAACATTGGTTTATTTGGCCAACTATTTAAATTTGGTCAACTCTGGTAGATAAGTAACTGAATTTTTCATTTAATCTGAGTTCCTGTTGTTAAATATTGTGACATTCAGTTGTTTGGTTATGTAAGTTCTTTTCTATTAGTTCACCAGGAATATTTTGTCATGTATATAGAGTTTTGCTGGGTGTATAAGAAGTTACAATTCCATCTGCATAGTGATGTATTTTTTTAATCTATTTCTTTCAAAAATAAACTTTTTCTGTTAAGTTTGTGTATCTGAAATTTCAGTTTCTGCATGCAAGGTAACTATATTTTTATGCTGGTTTACTATTTCTGATAATGTTACATCTTTGTAATAAATGTATAAATTTTAGACCTGAACTAACAGGGCAGTTTAATTTGCCTCTGACATCCTCTGTGACTTATTTGAAATGCTAATAATTTGTTTGCTGTTAACTTGGGCCCCTTTCAGTTATCTCATCCTGTTCATCTCAAATCCCACTTGAATATCTTGCTCATCTGTATGTATCTATAAGTCGTGTGGAGAAAGATGTGTAATTCAATTGGAGTCATTGTGCCAAGCTCACCTTACAAAATGTGCTGTTTCGCTCTATGTGCTGTACTCTCATTGGCCTGCTGGGCTCTTTACTCTGTTCCTATCTCTTTGGGTTTGTCTCTTTGACACAAACAAATATTCAAGTGTGATTTAGTGTTTCTAGACAGCTGCAGGCAAGTGTGTGTTTCTTACTTCTTTACTTTCTTTTGCCTACACCAACCTATGAAGTTGTGGAGAAACAAAGAGAGCAAGAATGGGGATGGAAATGCCAGATAGGTAAAACGTGTTTTGCCTCCCTGTCTTTCAAACAGACAGTAGCCATGGAGAGATGACCCAGCCAACCCTGACTATCCAGACCCACCCATACCGGAGCTGTGAGCCAGTGGAAATGTCCTACCCACGGGGGCAGTTCCAGCCAGCCATCCGAGTGGCCGACCTTCTGCAGCACATCACCCAGATGAAGCGAGGACAGGGCTATGGATTTAAAGAGGAGTATGAGGTGAGAGGAACCTTTGCTGACATGAATTAGTAGAGAAGTTGTACTCACAAAGGATAGATGCTTGGGAGGAGGGATAACTGTTTGTAAGAGCTTATTTTCCTTAATTCGCTTACCTGTTTAATCCTTTTCTTCCTCTACCTTATTTCTCTTTATGAGGGTAGGATTTTACAGCACTAGTGATCTTTGGTAGCCCTTTAGTTCAATGTCAAGGTGTTTACTACAGCAGTAAGATAATGGCATTATGCTCATATCTTAACATGTGCCCCCTCTTCCGTAAAGAGCAGACAGTAAATATTTAGCAGGTGCTGAACTCAGTGAAGGACTTGGAGCCCCGCAGTCCTTTACTTATTGATATGCTTTCGTTGACCATAATGCAAGCTGGGCTTTAAGAAAAGGAAGGGGTTTTTGCTTGAACTTTTGGGAGCTCCAAATACTCTGTAACAATTGATCAAATTAAATCACAGAAAAATGACCTGGATGCAGAATTGTGAAGTGCAAAGGTAGGAATCTTGTGTAGCTTAAATGAAGATGGAGTTTTCCAGCATGCTTAAAGCTCTGGCTCAGAACATCAGCTGAACATCTACCCTTCCAGCTCCATGTGAGGAGAGAACCAAAGAGTAAGCAGCAGAAATGAAAGCAGCCCTCCTCCCCTCCACCTCTTCCCCCCAAGCTGGAATGACCAGGAATGTAATCCAGATGACAGGAAGAAACATGATATTGGGGAGGAGTTGGAAGAGGAGTGAGTATACATTTAGAGCAAGAGAACAGAAGAGGGAAATAGCATCAAACATATGTGAGACTTCGCTCTAGCAAATGATAATTATAATGAATGTAGTAAGCCTGTTGGAAGGCAATAAGCAATTAATAGGCATAGTGGCATTAAAAATGTTTAAAAATAACACAACAGCTGTGAAAAATAAGTTACTTAATGAAAACAGCTCACTTTTCCACCCTGCAAGTAGGAGTCCAGGGGGTTTGTATCATTTATGCTGGGGTTTGCTGTAATTGAGAGGCAATCTTATCCTGGTTGTCACCAGGGAGTAGTGTTTTAATCAGATGGCATCAAAGAGTGTCGTAACAAATGTTTCTGATAACTGTATGTTACCCAGGTCTAGTCACTCCTGCTCCACTATCAAGCAGGCTAATTAAACTATCAATATAAAGAGCTCTGTTTAATATTGAAAAAGGGTAATAATTCTCTTAGGAGATTTACTTAGCCCCCCCATGGCCTCCATTTCCATGAATAGTACCCAAAACTACATTCAGCTCAATTACAGATGCCCTAAGATATAGTTCTTGATGTTCAAGAAGAAAACAGGTGCTGGCATATATGTAATTTTCTGGCACGGGCATCGGTAATTATCAAAATAGCACATTAGCATGAAAAATGTCAATGCAACTTTCAGCTCCACAAGTTCTGCCTTTCCCAGAAAGTGCTATCTACATACGTATATAATGATGGTGACATTATATAGATTTGCATAATCCCTTTCTTTACAAGCAATAGCCTGGAGAATGCCATAAGCTCTCAAATCACATGCGCTGTTCTACCCTTCAATCAGAGGTAGTTGCCTGAAGTAACAGTCATTTTCAACGGTGGAATTTGGTTACCAGAGCATGGGATGCAGGCAGCACTTCAGCTCCAAATAGCTTTCAGCTGCCACTAGCAATACCTCAGATGCAGGAGGATGTCAGGGAGTGTTTTAACTCTGGGAAGGTACGAGGTTTGAGTTGGCTGAGAGTGGTGTCTCAGGCTGGAATCTGGAGGGGCACAAAGCTGCAAAACTGGCTTTGCAAAACAGTTTGCAGAATCGTTGATAAAATCTTCAAAAAGAATTTGATGTCTCTTTTAAAATGTGTTTTCATACATAAATATCAGTGTCACCCTCAAATACTTTTTTTTTTTTCTTCTAAGGAGCTGATTTTCTACTTACTTTGCAAATTGATAACATAAATTACAGCCTGTTTAGTGACATGTTACCAAATAATTTTACTCTCATGAAAAATCACTTTGAACAGAGTGTATCAGTCACACATGACAGTCTCTTATCTCTGTACATTCTCATCCCCACTGAGTAACCTGGAAATTGGATTCGATATTTGTTTGAAGTATACCTTCACCTACGGACCAGCAGAGCACACGCAGCATGTTTTACTGAGGGCATCTAGAAAAACATTTCTGGTGCTTGCATCTTGCACATAACCCCACATGGAGCTGAAAAGCAGGATGTGATTGTGTAAGCGGTGTCACTGCTGGTGTGAAATGGGTGATACCTGTGTGTATGTGAACATAGGAATCGGTCAGCACTTACCCTGTGTGTTATTCTGGGGCTGCTTGCAGCGCCTGGGGCCAGAGTGTGACTGGGGCTGCCTTGGCCGCTGCTTCTATTTGGCAATAAAACGTATAGACCACAAGAGAAAAATATATCACTGGCACTGGAGGTAGATAGCACTGTTTGGGATTAGGCATAGCTGTAAACATTTAAACAGGACACGTTTAAATGTCACCTGTCCGTTTTTCCAAACATATCAGCCCTGATTTGTTGTGAGCTGCGGGACTAGTCCCACAGACTTACTGCAAGCGGCAATTACTGGCTGTGGAGATAATAAGCTTAAGTATCCAAACGCGTTTTCCATGATGATTTAGGGTGTCACTAAAGTACATTCTCCTGCTGCATTACTGAGACGGTTGAGTTATTTTGGATTTTGTAGCTGTTTCCTCAACCATCTTAGTATTGAGGGGTGTCAGCTTATTGAAGCCACCCCTGGGTTTTAACCCTTTTATTTCCAGCTGGCTACACATATTCTATCTGGTCAGAAGGATAAATCCTGTGGTTCAGGCTACGACGTGACATTGCAAAATGTTTGGCAGCAGGATGTTACTGTAGATGCTGTCTTTGGACAGCGTTGGCTTATGGCTTTGCTACAAATGGCAATAGGGAACTGAACGGGCTCAAATATTTCTTTTCAGATTTTTGGTTTTGTGTTGTGTTTTTTTTTTTTCCAGCTTTTAACCCTTAGTAGTCACCGCAGAGTTGTGGAAACAGTTTTACCACTGCTTTTGAGAAGACAGTGAGAGCCAGGAGAGGGCCAAGACTCTGTGGCATGAGGAGCAGCAAAGCTTTTAATTGATGTTGCTGCCTTTGGCAGCAATACTGCAGTATTGGGGTAGTTCAGTGCAGATGAACAATTCAAGTTTTTGTATTTAAATTAAAAACAAACTGCCAACTAACTAAATACATCCGCTGGAAATTTAAATTGGCTTGCAATAAGCCTCAATATAATGTGAACACTGGTTATGTTTGGGCTGTGGTGCTTTGAAAGCTTGATTGAGATGAAGCTGACTTTTACAGATCTATCTTTGTAATTTCAGAAAAAAAATCAGATCAATTTAGTTTAAAAAGCATCATAGTAACATCAGTTCCACTACTGAGAAGATAGTTCATTATGGATTTTACAAAACTTCTCTATAAGAAGAAAAGTCTAAAAAGAAAAAAGCCTAAAAATGGAGTCCAGATTTTTGAACAGTGAAATGTTGCTGTTAACAAATCAAAGAAAGGAGTGATTCCTGTGAAATGTGGATCAAATAGCAATGCCCCAGTGACCTACCCTGATTTACCATTGCTGATAATGCACAGAGAAACAGAAATATCAACCCTTTTTGCTATTATAGAGAAACTTACTGTACAAACAAAAGCCGAGGGAATAAAACATTAGGCATGCTTCTCTTTTTCTGGATGAAATGAAATTATAATTGATATTTTTGTCTTCATATTTCTAATGCAGCTTTGATTTTTGTGCTGCATTTTTAGCGATCTCACAGAAAAATTATTTGTGCTGTACTACCAGTGTACATTCAATTACTCCAATTTGTTCATCTGGTGTGTATAAAAGTAGGAGTATAAGGTACTTCTCTGCAAAGGCAGGTTGTGTTCCTCACAAACCAGAACTGTGCTTTCTCACTTCAGAGATGGGTAACTCTGAGAAAAGCAGAGATTTCTTTGGGTATTGAATGAGATGAAAAATCCTGGACTCTTAAATCTTTGGAGGCTATATCAGGCAAATATATAAACATCAATTTCAATGGAGTATTTCATGTTCGAATCACATGAAAGGATAAGGTTTGTTGAAAAGGGATTTATTGGACCTGAATGTATTTTCTTTGGCCAAGAGAGCTTCTCCCACGTGGAATTCATGAGAAAAGTTTTTCGTTTTTTCCTTTTTCTTTTCAGATGGCTGTGATTAGATGTCTAATGACTGTTGCCATTCTCTGGTCAATCTGCTGTAATTTGATATCAGTGGAAAAATAAGGCACCTTTTTCCTCAGTCTTTGAAGATGAAAATGAACCTTCCTCACCTCTTTTCTTTTACTCAGGGATTTTTTGTTGTTGTTGTGTGTAGGTTTGTTGGTTGGGATTTTTTTTTTGCTCAGGAGATGAGCTGCTATTTGGAAACAGCTGCCTGTAAGGGAAATGTATGTGTGATCAAAGCCCTCACCAATTACAGAGTTATTACTCTTTCTCCTGGGCTTTTGAATAGGAACTCGGTGTCCCTGCCTTTTGTCAGTAATGCTCATGGCAGTGCTGCAGTGCCTGACATTTTCTGTCCTGGAAACCCTTTGGGGGATATTCACAACGATCTGGTCTGCCAGGGGTTTGCTCATATTAAGTTTAATTCTAATGCCAGTGCTGTAGATCCTAATAATTGTGTCTCTGCTATTACATTCAGGCACTGGAATAAACCTAGATGGCTTGTGAAGATGAATACAAATCCATTTTCTAGCACAGCTGTGTAAAACTACCTGCTGCTAGCTAAGGCAGATATGATTCTACAATGATTGCAGTATAAAACCCCCATAATTCCCTAGGGACCATAAATAATACAATTTGTAATGTTGCTTTTTCTTTAGTAATGTAGGATCATGTTAGGGAGTAGGTCTTGCAAGAGGCAGATCTTCAGAGGCAATTAGGTGGGAGCTGTTCTTCTCCTCACCTGTTTTTGGCACATCAAGTGTGCCAAAATTTGGCACAAGTTGGTTGCAGCCAACAGCAGCGGCCTTCACGTCCCATCGTGGTGCCGGGGATACCCAGAGACTGGTGCTGTGCCTGCTGCATTGATCTGCCTGTGCTGACATCCCTGACTGTTCTGAGACAGGCAGAGGGATCACCCTGCCTACAGGTGTCCAGGCCATCTTCCAAGGAAGGCAAGACTATCCTCTGGCCGGCTCCCCTCACAGCTGCTTTTTTCCTGGCTCTGCCTTGAAAATCCTTCCTGGATATGTCTCAAGGGGGAAGTGGCTCATTGGAGTGTTTTCAGAATAGTTGTAGTGCAAGTTATAAGGCAGGGTGGTTCTGTGTGCTGCCACTTTCCTTACCCCATCCCTTCTCAACCAGAAGAGCAGGTTTTAGGAAAATTACTATTAATTTTCATATTTCACGAGCAGCTTTGCCTCCTCCTGCCTCTCTCTCTTACACAGGATCTAAAACTTTGAGCTTTTTCTTTTGCTTCCCCAAAGAAAAAACAGCTAGAGATTTGTATTGCATCCCATTATTAATGTAGAAAGAGGTAAACCCACTGTATCTGTTTTCAACATAAATGTGAAAGACTGAGCACTATGTTTTAGCCATCTGGGTTTTCTTAGACGTGTGTGTTTGCAAAATCTCCGCAAACCATGTTCTACAGGGGAAATGAGGTTAGTTTGTGACTGTGCGGCCAGAAACCAATTCTCCTGATCCTTTTAGATCTGAAGTAGCTGAAGGAAAGTGATTCTTCACTGGCAGAAGCCGAGAGATGCAAATGGTCTGCACCAAGCCCTGCTTTTTGCATTAGTGGATGTGGCCTTTCCCCAAGAACAGCTGCTTGCTTGGTTGGCTGCTGAATTATGCAGCACCTTTATTTTTGCCCTGCTCAGTCATCTTAATCCACCTGAAGGCATTGGACAGAGTTTTATAAACATGCTGCTATTGTTTATTTTGCAGGCACTTCCTGAGGGGCAGACAGCATCCTGGGATACAGCCAAGGAAGACGAAAACCGCAATAAGAACAGATATGGAAACATAATCTCCTGTAGGTGTAAATTCACATTAAACTGAGCTTTCTGTAAGATTTTAGATACATCCTGTGGAAAAGGATGTGTTCAGAATCTCACTAAAAGCTGGTTTACAGCACTGGGTGTTCAGTAGCTCAGGCTGTTACAGGCTATATTTCTGGGATTTTTAAATTTTATTTTATTTTCATTCTTTTATATTAAGTCATTACATGACTTTAAAGG
The DNA here is from genome assembly GCA_033124195.1 of Coracias cyanogaster. Lineage (NCBI taxonomy): Eukaryota > Metazoa > Chordata > Aves > Coraciiformes > Coraciidae > Coracias > Coracias cyanogaster. The sequence continues at coordinate 75,298 of JAVSBS010005400.1, forward strand.
TTTTTTTACACATTTTCTATATACCTTGCTTTGTGCTTAACATTTGGAATTTAAGGGCTATATCCTTCTGTCAGATTTTTGCAGTGGATTATGATGATGTCCATTTTCTGCCTATTTTTTACTACAAAACCTAGAGCTTTCAGTGCCACAAATGGGAGCATAAAAGGAGATGCAGATATTTCAGATTTTTAGATGTGGAAAAGATCAGATTTTCTCCTTCCTTATGGTCAGTAACCAGTGGAGCAGTCGCTGATGGCCCCAGAGAGCTGGCTTGATGTGTGGGACAAACTTAGTTTCTGCCTCAGAATCACAACAAGGCAGCTGAAAATGCACTAAAGCTTTTTTGGTTTACTTCTTTCAGCAACCAATTACTGTTGATGTTATAGGAATATTGATACATCGCAGAACTGCAGGGCAGTGAAGGACTCCATAAAAACATTTAGGTCAGCTTTATTCTCCAAGTCAGGACTACATTCACTTCTAATCATTTTTATCAGGTATTTGTGAAGCTCTCCAGGCAGCTTACCCCAGTGTTTCATTATTTCTTGTAATCACTGGGGAAAGGAGGTGTGAGAAGTAATTCTTTTTAAGGGCTGCTGAGAAGAATCAAGTTGGAGAAACCAGGCCTGAGACTATTAGAACAAGAAATAATAATATAAATGAATGTACCATAGATTTTCATGACAGAATAAACCTATGGAATGTTATAAGAGTAAAATTAAGTTATGCTGAGTGATATGCTTAGTACTGTATTTTTTCTCAGGTTAAATATGTTTCCTGGAGAACAAGCCTTACTAACAAATTAAAAAAAAACCCCTTGGCTACAAAGAGAGATCATATCACACACAACTACTCCTCTCTTTCTTTTAAGACATGAAAGAAATGATTCATGTAACAGTTTGGGAGGAATAGCATAAAACATCTCAGTTCGGGGACCCAGTGGGAAAGATGAAGAAGTCTGGAAATGAAGATCAGAAGTTTGTGAGCCCTGATCTGATCCCACTGCTGCTGCAGGTTTTGTGCATTGGTTGTGAGCACATCACCAGTTCCATCAGTCTGTCTTTCTCTGTGTGGCAAATGGAAGTGGTAGAACTGGACTATTAGTGTGAAGATCCTGTCCCTCAACTTCAGCTGCCTAAGAGCTCCACCTCACTGTAGGTTTCCTGTGTTCCTAGTGGCAAAGAGAGATGCCTCCAGACAGAGGTTCAATTTACCTGTCTATGCAATTAGCTTGATTAGTCTAAGACAGGTGAATCATCCAGCTGTAACAACTACACACTGGAGTGAAGATGGAAGTGCTGTAGTATGATATGAGAAAGGAAATATGAAAGACATTTTGTTTCTCTGTATGATTTTAAGGAAGTAGTTGACATAACATGGAAGTAGAGGTGAAAAGAGACGAGCCTGTGTGCAGTAGCCACCATCTAACTTATGTTGAAGGTGGCCACAAAGAAAACGCTGAACTCCAAGTAAAATGTGAGAAGAAATTAGGGAAGCAAAATCAAAGAAGATAAATGGGGAATTATCTAAAGGGAAGGTGTTCACAAAGATGAATTGTTCTCTAACAGAGACTGATGTTAGCCTTTTAGCTATAAATATAAATACAGCAGCAAACCAGATAGGAGGTGATGCACTTGAGTAAGGGAACGCAAAATGTAATCAAAGCTAAGGAAGAAGTATCTGCATGGTATAAAAACATCCAAAAAGAAGCTCAAGTTTGAAGGCTGTTGGGAGAGATTTCAGAATGAAGTTGAGAAGGTGGAAAGGCAAGGTGGTGAAAGAAAGGAAGGGTGCAGAAGGGGTGAAGGTTTTCTTTTTTCTTTTCTTTTTTGTTTTCTTTGCTTCAAATAAATATCAGAACAAAGAGTTTGAGAAGGAGATAACAGCTCTTTTAAGAGGCAGAAAGGAGAATTTAGTAATGGGCAATAAAGAGTGATAAAATGGAGTTAAATCCGTGCTTCACTTTGAAGAGCCTAGGGAGAAGGGAGAGAGGATGCCTAAGGAAGGAGCACATCATTCATCAGACATTTTGTAAAATCATTAGGAAGTTACCAATGGTGTCAGTGGCTAACCCTTGAGCCAGACCCTGCTGATGGGTGATGTTGGGCAACTTCCCTGAGTAAAGGCAACGACAGGATGCAGAACAGAGAACTGATAGCAGGGCTCCAAACAGCAGGAGAGTAGTTCCCTCTGGGCAGATGATGAAAATGAATTGTGTTCAGCAGGTACAAACTGTGCAAAAGCCTGCTCAGAGGAGGGGAGGTAGAGAACAATTACACCTTAGCTGCTTTGTTATACGGGAGTTGTAATTGCTGGTAAAAGCCAGAGCATGCACTGATTGCTCCTACCAGTTTATTTGATAAAAGGCTGCAGATGGCAATTAACATTTTGTATTTAACCACAGTTGCCGTTTCATCACTCCTGGAACAAGGTATCCTGTGCCTATTGGGGAGCAAATGGAGAAGTCAGGTTTTGATCTAACTTTTGTAACTGCTTCAAAGACTTTTTGTTAAAATGTGGGTTTGTAAGCTCTTGCAATAAGTAACATTGCTCAGTGAATCACAGCAGATTAGATCTTGTCTTTATGGCCTTCTGGGTAATAGTACACCAACAGGACTGTTTTACTCGGTTGACTGCTTTCCCAGGGCTGTATTAACATCGTGCCTCTCTATGAAAACCTAGATCTTACTGCCAGCCCTAACATCTGCTCTTCTTATATATGCAAACCGAAACTGCAGATGAGGCTAATCTGTTCATGGAGAGCAGATGCAAGAGAGCTCTAAGATCTCCCATGCTTTAAACCCCAGCTTTTCAGGATTCCTTTCAATCTCCAATGCTGGTGTGTTTTATGGAGACAAGGAGAAGCTGAGGCGTGGATTTGGTGTCTGCATGACCACAGAAATCCACTGTCAGTGATGGAAAGATGTACTGTAATTGCACAGATTTGCCTTGCTGGAAGGAGCTGCCCTACTTGAACTTTTTATTATAATGACAGCGTCCACGAGCTTTGCTCCTGCACTTTGGGTGTAAAAGCTGTAAGCACAAAGACATTTGTGGAGATGCCGGATTTTTCTTTCAGGGGCAAGGGTAGGTGGTGGAACCATTTGTGTGCTGAAGCAAAATTATTTAAATTCGCTTTAGGGCCTAGATATTGAGCCTTTCAAAAGTGCATCAGCAAGTGTTTGTTAGGGAAGGAATGTTGAGCTTTTGTGGGTTGAGCTGAACCTGTTTCATAGAAGAGAAAACATCCAGAAGCCATATGAGACCTTTGGTTCTCTTCTGTTTCTCTCCATATTCTCCAAATTTAGAGTCATTACATAGAGAAGAGTGAAAACTCTGATGAGAGCTGAGGAAATGAAGACATCAGATTATCTCTTTTCAGTGTCTTTTCAGTGGTGCCCAGTGATAGGATGAGGGGAAACGGGCACAAACTGGAACACAGGAAGTTCCACCTCAACATGAGGACAAACTTCTTCACTGTGAGTGTGACAGGGCACTGGAACAGGCTGTACAGGGAGGTTGTGGAGTCTTCTCCAGAGACTTGATGAATAAGTGAATTCCAGAGACATTTGAGACCCATGTGGACACATTCCTGTGTGACCTTCCCTGGATGAAACTGCTTTGGCAGGGGGGTTGGACAAGATGATCTTTTGAGGTCCCTTCCAACCCCTTTCGCTTATAGGAGAGTACTTTCTTTCCCTTTCTTTTCTCCCTTTACTGAGCATAATGTTACAGGAGGAGGTCAGCACTCATGGGGGTGTTCATATCAGTCCTACTTTAGACACACCCTCCCATCTGCAGTGGAGCTCTAGCATCTTCCTGCTTGGTTTCAAAGTCTTGTGATGGTCCATTAAAAACTCTTGAGTTGATGACAAAAAAAACCAGCAATTTGCTTCATTGCCGCCTTACTCTGACTAGCGTGTGCTTTGAGGTGGAAGACTGTGAATTAATGAGAATGTTGTGGTGGAAGAGATGAACAACAGAGAGATTAACAGCTGAAATGTAAGTGGAGTGCACTTCTTGGCCATGGGGAGGGATAATGCATAAAATAAAAACTCAATGTCAGTCTTGGATGTCGAATAGAAGTCTTCTATTTTCCAAGCATTTTTATTCCATTATTTCCTCTGTAGAGCTTAAACTCTTGCTTGTCTGTGCAATGTCCATGGCATGTGATTCTGAGAGGATGGGATATATCCACCTTGTTGTTACCCAGTTCTCAAGGCCCAGTCCAGGGGAGGACAGTGTGTCCTTGAGAGGACAAACCATCCTTTCATAATAATTTCAACCTTTCCACAGGTTGAATAATTTCAAAAGAAGTCTGTCTTTCTCCATTGACTATGTGGGGAACCTTGACAGCCAGTTTAGACTAGCAGTGTAATATTTAGATGGCGAAAGTTGTGTGAGATGAATCCAGTGCTGGTGTCAAAATGAGATGTGGAAAAATTGCAATGATATTTCAAATGATCACTAATGGGAATTTTGACAGAAGTTTGAAATGATAACATTTTTGTGCTAAAATGGGAACACAATGCCTTTCGGTGAAATTTTTGTCATTTTTGAAATGTGTTTTAAGACCAATTTTCAGTCAAAGTACTCTTCATACAAATTTAGAGTTCTGCTAACTTGCATATGGACTATAGTAAACAGGGAGGAATAAAATAATTTATAGATTTGTTAAAGTATTTTTCCTTTTTTTTTTTGCAGTGCTGAATGTTACAGACATGCAATTTTTCTTATATTTCTCCCTCCATTTTTAAAGTTTCTTGTAATTCATTTGTAACACACACTGATATGATGGCTGACAAATTTACAGAAGAGTTGAGTGATGCTTCCATCTCAGTGTGCCTGATACATGGGCTTCTTGGCTAGTGTAGTCCAGTGGGTAGGGTGCAGAATCAGAAATTTTAACCATTGAGAGAAGATATAATGAAGATATTTGCTGTTCTTTAAAAAGCCCTTTAAATTTTGTAGAGATAAAAAATCTAAGTGCAAGATTGTTACTGCTAAGAGCATAATAAGTTGCATTGGTTCTTGCACCCCTCCATTGGAAAAAAAAAAAATTCCAAAATTGGGGGGGAATTTACAAAATAAGTTATTTCATGAATTTTTATCCAGACTGTGCTACTAAACTTATGAACGAGATTAAAGACACCAATAAGATGTCATTAATATCTTGTTATGCTTTTATACTTACCACATGTAAGCATATGTATATGCTTACAATATATACCGAGGTTTTTTTTTCCTGCTGCACTGTTCATGCTTATAAGAGAAAGAAATCTCCTACAATAATTAAACTCATTATTGTAAAATATGCAATTAAATATTTTGCGTTCTGTCCTCCAAAGCAAAGTTCAGCTAAACTATTTGTCATTTGGTCCCAAAATATAATTTGGCCTAAACCTGAATGTCCCTTTTTAAAGATATATGACTCGTTTCCAGTGATCATTTCTTCATCCTTTACTACTTTTCACAGATAAGATAACCATATTTGGCTTAAGAGGAAAAAAAAAACCAAACCAACCAACCACTTTTAACAGCTATAGACCTTCTTTACCCATAATTGTCTTAAATACTTGGACCTCTTCTGCAGTCTGTTCCTCATGTCTTCTACATTGAGCTACCTCAGGAGATCCTCATCCTGTCTGGTTTCAGTTTTTAAATGAAGAGTGGCTCAGAGAGCTGAAACTTAATTTTTGCGTTTGGTTTTATTAAATGAAGAGAGGCAGGTTCTTCCTTGAGGGCTGTTTGGAGCACTTCAGCCACACACTGTGCATGTGTATCTTTGTCCCACTTAAAATCAACCTGAGATTCTTTTCACCTGTCATTAGGGTCATTTTTAGTCTCTTCAGTTTTAGTTCTATTGTTGCAATAAGTTAATGTTCTTATAACGTTATAGTATCGTGGCATCACAAGAGGAGTTCATAAATGTTCCCCCACTGGGTCTCTCTTTGCTTTTGTTCTGTGCAATTCTGAACTATCATAGTCTGCTGCCTTGAATTATGAGTGTGAAATTGTCTACGGGAGATCTTGTGTATTTCATCCAGATGTCCGGTTTAATCAGCCCTTTGTCTGTCTTTGTGAATTGCTCTAAGTATAAATTCTTTTGTTGTCTGTCTAACCACATGATTTACTGCACCTCCTGGCGCAGTTGCCTTGAGCACAGGTAATTGCCTGGAATTGGGAACATCATCAGTGCTCTGAGAAATAGCCCTACTTCCACTGCCTCTGCAAAGGTTATACTTATTAACAAAATATAACAGAGCCTTTGATGGATTCGCCTGTGTAACCTTTTTGGAATGCAAATATGGGATTTGATAAATACAGTGATGGGATTGTACTTTTGGGATGTGAAAATCTCACCCAAAGAATGAACAGTGTATGAGAATCATTGCTTCACACAGCCAAATGAATATTTAATATATATCCAAATCTCGGTTTTCAGAACTGCATGCACATCTGTCTTCACAATTATTATCCGATTCTATATTTAATTAAGTGATTAGTAAAACCCTTTTTGACTGAGTTACTGCAGATTCACACCTTGAATTTTTGTTTCATTGCTATGATTCTTTTTAATTAAATGTAAATCATGCTTAGGTCAGTATTTTTCAAAGTTCTTCTAAACATTCACTGGCTGACCATTAGGGTCTACAGAACTGGTAGAGAGGAAATAATCTGAATGGACTCAATATTATACTACTTTAAAAAAATCCTTTATAAATGGCCAGCAGTGACCTCTGTATTCCAGTAGCTTTTGCCAAGCAACTGGCCCTTCGATAGCACTTCTGCAGCTAATTGCATGCCAGTGCTGGGGTTGCCAGACTGAATCAGCAGAACAGCCCACCTCGCGGAGCATCTCCTGCGACAGAGCCCAGCACCAGCTGTTCCAGAGAAAGATCAAACTATTCCCTTGCTGGAAAGCCACAGCGTCATCTGCCCACTGGGGTAGTTCCTTTCTGCATTTGAACTGTAGAGAATTCTGGGAGATGAAAAGATTGATATCTGCTATTTTATTGCCTTGTCTAAAGTAACTTTGAACATCCTCAAAAACATGAACATTTCTTTTTTTTTTTTTTAAACACTGCCTTGATGACGTTTTGTTGCTGTGAGTTCTGTGGCTTGCAGACAGGAACATTGCTCTGATTTCCTGTGGTGTTTCCTTTTGTGTTTCTGGGGTGCCTCATTTCTTATTTGCAGGATTTCTTTTGCCATTTTACCCTCCTTAATCTTTTATACCTCTATTGTGACCTATTTCTTTTTGTTCTCATCTTGACAGTTTTAGCTCTTTCCTCAGTTTCCATAGATAAGATGAAGACAGGGAGGCTCTTACTTCCAAATGTGAAGATGGCTTTTGTAATGGAGATATAGCCTGCAAAGACCTGTCCGAGACCCCCAAACCAAGCAACATTTATGGTCTGTGTAAAAGCTCTATAAGGGTTATGGTGACAGCAGTGAATTTAATGAACGCAGAGTATAAATTAACACTAACCTAAAGATCTAAATATTGTATCTTAAACACAAAAGAAAGGGCTGGTAGGAACAGGAATACCTGTGGTATTCTTTAATTTTTAATTATTGTAAGTATTCAATTACCCACTTGCAAGAATCAGCAGATAAGATAAAACACTTCAAAACTCCTCTTTATCGTTACTGTCACTTTTTTCTCTTTCCTTCTTTCAGATGATCATTCAAGAGTGAGATTGCAACTGCTGGATGGGGACCCTCACTCTGACTACATAAACGCCAATTACATCGACGTAAGGCTCCTGGACGTTCCCACTACGACAAATAATCCTGTTGACAAGCCTGCTTATGAATTTGGTGCCTCTCACATAGGGACAGACTATTGATCTGATACAAATGACAGCTGAACATTATGCAAACATCGTGTTGTGACAGGGAGAAGGTTCTCAGTCTCCAGTTAATTCTGACCAATCTGGACAGAGGGAGATATCCTGCATTTGACAGATCCACCAGCATGAGTGGAATGTGGGCTAAATTACATATGCAGAAATCAGGATCAGCCCCTCTCAGTAGCATTAGTAGATATCTGAGACTTAGCAGCTTCTTACAAGGTTGCAGTACAGAAGGCGTGCAAATAGATTGACTTTATTTTTATTTTTTTTTTAGTTTTATAAATAACATTCAAAAAGCATCCTCCGTGCACAGAATGATCAAATGAACATGTTTTTCTTGTATGCAGCTTCTAATTCTTAGAAGCATGACAACATTCAGAAGAGTTTCTTTAAGGGATGAAAAATAGACCAAATACAGTTATGTAAGTCTGGTCATGCAGCATTTTCATACAGAGGCAAATGCACAACTTTCTTCTTTCTCAAACAAGCAGGTGCAGCATTTTGCCTACTAGTTTTCAGAGCTGCCCACAGGTTAGCCACAGGACTTGTGTTTCTTTGAGGAAATAGTGAGAACTGCCCCATTCCTCTTTCCTCTTTGGTATAATGACATCTGATTATTCAGCCTGAGGAAGATACCATCACTTAAAATCTTACAGAGCAACCTGGTTACCTGTTTTCACTCATTCAGTAATGACTGGTAGCGCACTGTTAAGAGTGCAGCCGTTGTTGGTGACTGAGAAGTATAAAATATGTGCTGATGTGCTTTCTCTGAGCTGTGATCTCACAAACTGTCACATATTCTCTTTTTTTCCAGGGATACCACCGACCTCACCATTACATTGCAACTCAAGGCAAGTTCATTCTTGTATGTCTAAATATCGGTAAAACTACTGCTGGTTTAAGCTGTTGTAAGAGCTATTTACAGGGTGACAGAAAGGTGACATCTGTTTCAGGAAGTGTCTGAAAACTTGGTATAGAGGCACAAAAGGGAAGGACATAAGATGTTCCAAGATCTTTGAGGCACTCAAATGCAAAGCCTTGGCTACAGGAATAAAAAATGGTACCACCTTAGAGGTGGCAGTACGATCTATAATTTGTCTGTTGTGCATGAAGTATGAGATTAGAACTAAAAGGGATGTTACAGAGCTTGAGTTTACTTTCTGGAGTGAAATTGCTTGAGGAGGGCAATATGAATAAGCCCATAACTGATGAACTTTTGGATGGTAGGAACTAGTAGGAAATGCATTTGAACACCACTTCCCGTAAGTTTGTTGATGATTTCCCTGTCCCTTTAGGGAGGGGGAAAAAAAAAAAACCCGAAACCCGAAAAGCCCAGCACAGTTCAATGCTGAAGGCTAGGGATGTTACCTGACAAACCTCCCTACTCCTGTTCTTTACAATAACGTGCTGTTTTCCTGCATCACTGGCCAAACCCTTATGCCATGACCACTTTACTGTTGTTTGTTCACATTTTTGTCATTGCTTACCTGCAAAAGTGGTGTTCACAGAAAGGACTCTATTGTTAAATTCTGCTTTATGACTTCATGGCAGGCTTGTCCCTAGTGAAAGAGTAAAGAAACATATTAGAATAAAACTGATAACTTGAGAATGTACGGGCATAGGGAATGCAGCAAGGCAGAAAACATGGAGGATGGGCAGAGTGGGTAAAAAGAGACCACGAGAAGATTTCTTCTACAGTATAGAAGAGAGGAGGGAAACCAGGTCAGAGAGCGGCTCTAATCTAATAGAGTGCCAGTACTCTTGTGAGTGCTGGCTGTTTGGCTCTTGGAACCTGATTTTTTTCTTTCTGGGGTACTTCAGAAAAGGGCCAATTTCTGCCTATTTCCTTCCTCCTTCAGAATTAATAAATATAAAAATGTGAAATAGAGGAATTTTAGTGCTGCATCAGGTACAAATTTCAATAGATCACAGGCTCACTGTAGGATGCATCCATGTTCTATCACTTACACACGATTACTGGAACTATCTCCACTATTGACGATACAGGCCTCACCTCTCTTTCCAGGGTGCTAGAACTTTAGATACCCTCTTTGAGGAAGGTTGAGATGTCTGATCCTCAGAGAGCTCTGGGCTGTTCTGTCTATAACCCTGAATCCCAGAGGGATGCTCTGAAAGGAAGAGTAGGATCCTGTGGGAACAGGACAATGGCTGGGGAAGAGCTGAAAAGAGTTGTTGGCATTCGACACACTCTCTGAAGATGTCCTTTTGTCTTTTCTCCTGCCCCAGGGCCGATGCAAGAGACGGTGAAGGATTTCTGGAGAATGATTTGGCAAGAAAACTCTGCAAGTGTTGTCATGGTCACCAACCTGGTGGAAGTGGGCAGGGTAAGGGTACCACTTTCCCTACATTTAAAGCCAAAACAGTGCTGGGAATAACATGGTGCTACTGTTCAGGCAAGCTCAGCAAATGAAATGTCTTTTGCTTCCTGTAGTAAAGGAATGAATTAAGTCATTCTGGGTGTTTCTCTAAAATGCTAAATTTTGTAATACTTAGCTACTTCCATTCTAGACTAATAAGGATCATGTTGCTGGTGTAAGTCTTGGCGTTAGCAGAGTTATACAAATTTATTCTAGCTGAGAAGCTGTCTCCTTTTTTAGCACAGAAGGAAAAATGTACCTCTGTAATAATTATTCTGTCTCTGTATAATTTAAATACTTCTCTACCCACAAAAATCCAGAGGGGCGAGAACATGCGACTGGTGTTAAAACTCTCAAAAGAGTTCTTTAAATGACAGTTCAAAGCTTGGAGTTTCCAGCCACTTCAGAAGATCACTATTCCATGGTGGTATGAGATCGTGCACAGCTGGATCCTGGGGCCACCCAGCAGCATTGACCTCCTCATTACCCATCACTTTACTCTCTTGGAGTCAGATGAAGCAGGTGTCCCTGTGTCAGCACAACACAATTGCTGAAGCTCACAAACATGAATAACTCAAAAGGCGTAGGTTAGATTTTAAGGAATGAGAAAAACACATGTCTGGGGTAGCTTTCCCCAGCATATTCTTCCCACTCCTGTTGGCCTTTGGTTTAGAGACATTTTCAGCCAGAAACTGGAGTTCTTCAAAATTTTATCCTTATTTTTGTCACTTTCCATTGCTTTGGTACTAATAAAAATTTAAATGGTAGTTTACTTACAGCTATTAGTAACTCATCTGCTTTGTGTTTGATTTCCTTTAGATCTCATGGTTGAATGCCAGCTGGTTCTGTTCCTTTATTGTTATTTATTCTATTTTATCTTCTACTGACACTTCAGTTTGAAATAAATGCCTCTGTGTAAAAAGCCCCAACAAACCTACATTAATCATATTTAATATTTATTATGACTGGAACTGGAACATGAAACCTGCTTCACAGTAGCTAATTGCTTCAGCTTTTAGATGTTGTTCCACTCTTTCATGCTAGACTATTTAATAACTTGATAGTCTTTGCTAGCTTAAATATCCCTTCTAGAGCTTCACAGCCTTGGCATTAATTTCTACTATTAGTCTTGCACATGGCTTCTAGAAGTGGCTAAGCTTGGGATATGTATACGTGATCAGATTTCTTTCTCGAACCTTAGCTGAGGCCTATCACAGCTGGTAAAATGTCAGTTTTGTGTCCACATCTGATAACTAAGGCTTAGAGTCAAATTTAATGTATCAACAGGTATCTCACAATCCCTGTGAACTGACATTCATTGGCTAAATGGGACGTTCAGAATAACAGTAGCAATAGCAAGAATGTGGATTTTTCTCAAAGGGGATGGTGGTAGTAACTGCTGGGTATACCGTAAACCTGATACATGGTCAGGGCATGTGTGGAAATGTAAGGAAGACCATCTTAAAGAAGAAGAGCTAAATGCATCCTTGTATTCACACACAGGAAATGAAAAAAAAAAAAATCCTCCCTATGGTTTCTGTATAACGTAAAGGAATTTTCATCTAATTTATACAGTTAATTTTAACAAAGTCTGTACATCAGAAGAAAGCCCAATTTGCATTGGCTTCTGCTTGAAAGCAGAGTAAAACGCAGGTCAGCTTTGACTCAGCTTGAGCTAGTTCCTTTCAGTATTTTTTTTCCCCCCTCCTCCAGGTAAAGTGTGTTCGATACTGGCCAGATGACACAGAGGTCTATGGAGATATTAAAGTCACATTAATTGAGACTGAACCATTGGCAGAGTATGTCATACGCACATTTACTGTACAAAAGGTAAGGAAACCTTCAGTCAGCTGGAAATTTGATGCAACACTTAATTTGTGTTCAGAAATGTGAACTCTGGGAAGCATATCCAGAACAGTCTTGGAGATGGGATCTCTTACTATTTGGACAGGTTTCACTTCAGAAACCTTAATTTTGGACAAAGATTCCAATTTTGGACGAATGATTTCACATGAACATCTTGATATAGCCACAAAAGTAGAATCCCCAGTGCATGAAGTTTAAATGCATCCAAAAGCCAGCAGATCGTTGATGGTATGCCAGGAATAATAACTGTCATGTTTCACAGTGGCAAATTACAGATGAAAAAAAGTATCAGTTAAACTGGATGCCGGGTAAGGTCCCCTTTCAACAGAAATAAAAATATTATAAAGATAAGAATATAAAAATTATCCCCAAATTGGCAGGATTTGGAAGATTTTTGCTACTTATAATTAGAAATTGGAAGTTAAGTGTCAGAATATTCTAGGTCTGTCCAAATTACTGTCCAAACACTCAGTAAGTGGTTTTGAAGCTTTTCAAAAATTCCTGCTAAATGAACTTCAGCCACACTGGAAATGTTGTTCCAGTTTTCTAATACATCAGTTCCGTATTTAATTAAATTGCTGAAAAACTTAGTAAGAAATGCTAATGCCAAAACTGACAGGTTAGAGGACCTGCTGCTACATTCCAGCTACATTCCCTGTACAATAACATGTCACAGCTAACTGACGCTCTGTGTTACCCTTTGCAGGGCATATACAAGTGGTGCCAATTTTCATGTACCAATAACTTGATCTTGCCAGAAAAGCCAGGGGATGGGTCTGGGTAATAGTTTCTACCCTTTTCCCTACCAGTGATCTCAAACTGAGATTTTTTTGGCAAGAGGTGGCAGAAAATCTACCATTGCCTGGGGCATGCCCACTCTTTAGGTGTTCATTCCCCAGGCTGTTGTTTCAATGCCTCAAAAAAGATTTAAGAGTGACTTCTTTGTTAATGGCAATAACAGCAGAGAAGACTGGAAAAAGGCAGCTATGGTATGCTGGGGCTGAAGTCACCCTGTAAAGATCATAACCAGCTGGGTTTGAACTCTAAGACCACAGGTTTCAACTGGGAGCGTGCGTTCACCTTCATAGTCCTCAGTTGTGTGTTAACTCACTTCATTTGTACTTGGAGGTCAGCTTGAAATCTCAGAACGAAAAGCAGCGTAGGACACGTTCCTGTGTATAATGAGAGCTAAATGCTTGTTTGTCCTTCTGTGTGAGGGAAAGGAGCAGTGATTGGAATATGCTGATTGCGCTCTGATGGAAGAAAAATAGAGGCTGTGTTGTCTCCTCAGAAAGGCTACCATGAGATCCGAGAGATTCGGCAGTTCCACTTCACCAGCTGGCCGGACCACGGGGTTCCTTGCTATGCCACGGGCCTCCTGGGCTTCGTTCGTCAAGTGAAGTTTCTCAATCCCCCAGAAGCAGGACCCATTGTTGTGCACTGCAGGTATGTGAGCGTTTTGTCTGAGCCTTTCCTCAATCGGCTTTTTCAGCTTTTTTCCTTTTTTTTTTTTTTCTTCCCATCTGGAAATAATCAACTATGTTTTGTTTGTTAAAGAATATAATTTATGGGCCTCACCAGGAAACAAAATGGAATTTAGTTTTCTTTCCTAATGCAGCAGCTTTGCAGCTTAGCTGGCGTGAACTGGAGGTGATGTAAGTAGGTCAGAGAGGGCTATTTGAATGTAGAAGACTCTCTGGTGGCCTGTACTCTCTTAGATGCTCACAGGAGAGCTAGGAAAATGGTAAATATCTGGGCCAGCCATTCGAGTTGTTATCTACAACAAAACTCACATGGCAGAAGGGACAGTGCCCACAAGAAGACAGGGAATCTTGAAGCAACATTGCTTTTCTGTACCCACATCTACTGCAGCTGAGCTTTGTACCAGCATCAGTAGTCTTATCTGAAACATCCGTCTGTCTTTGTGGGTCTGGATGCCAGCATTGTGAATCTTGGCCTCCTCAAAGCCCAGGAGCTAGAATGGGAATAGCAAAATGAAAACCCGCCCAGTGCCTTCCAGCTAGTAAATAAAAGAAATGCCTGAGGAAACCTCACTGCTTGGTTTCCAGCTGTGGAAATTCAGACCACTGAAGAACATGCTTGCTAACTCCCCTGCAGCTGTTCTTACTGGTGAGGGCTCTTCTGTGCTGCTTTGTTCCAGCTGAGCTTAAAGCCTCACAGTGCAAGGCACTGTATGAATACACAGCGGAGTATCCCTGACATGAAGAACTAACAGTTTGAGGTGTGATCAGGCTTGGTGCTGGTGGTGGGAGGGCAGATGCACACACACAGAAGGGCATCAGAGTTCAATGACTTCAAATGCAAGGAAAGACATTGCTACAAAAGCAGAGTTTGGGTTTGTAGCAGCTACTTCTGCAGCACTCAGGCCACAGCTCAGGGCATGTGTTCTATAAAGGAGACATGACTGGAGCACGAGGCTAGAGGGCAGAGCTGGCTGTTCCAAAATCTCACCCCTAATCAATCCACAGGCAATTACCTCTAACAGCCATGCTGCATGATCAGGATGAGGGGGAGAGAGAATGCATCCCACAACCCCTCTAAAAAAGAAAATAAATTAAATCTTCACCTTTTAAAAACAATTTTATTGCGGGGGGGAAGCATTTTGTTTTGCTGGGACTTTTTTAGCAATCAGTGAATTAGTTTTCTAATAAAATACATCTAAGCCTGAGGAGGGAAGGGAAGGGAATTCATTCAGAGCTCAAGACCTGGATTTGCTACCTTGGTGCCATGACATGGGTCTGGCCCTGGGAGGACTCTGAACCTGATTTGTTGTCACCAAGAAAGCAAGGAGAAATTTTTCATCCTTCACATTTTAATGAATAAATGCCATTTCCTCTCCGTTATTTATCTGCTTTTGAATTTTAATGACTTGCTTTAAGTTGTAATTACCAAATTCTTCCTACTGATGCCTGGCTGGATAATATCACTGTTCGATATTTATGAAGTGCCAGGATCCTCTAAATATAGAAATGTTATAACTATTTGTTAAAATTCTGAAAAGCTGAGAGATAAAGGGAGAGGAAATGCCACTTATTCATTAAAATTCCCCAAATGAAAAATATCTTCTCTCTATTCAGCAGTTGATTAATCTGGTCCATTAATTTATGGTCATTCATATCTCCTTGCTTTTGGCTCTGTTGGAGTTTTCATGCAACTGAAGCTTCCCTGGTTTCAGCTGAGTTTTCCTTCTTCCTTCAGAGTAATGTGAAGAGACGTTCTCCTCTCTCTATCCTTCACACCTAAACAGCTTGGATGATTTCCCAGGAGGGAAGGAGGACACAATGACAACACAGTTTTGCAGGAGGTGGTCCAATTCTCACAAGCAGTGGGGGGCTCTAAAAGTGAAGATTTTGAGTAGCCTCGAGCTCCTTTCTCTATAATTTTGCAATCCACAACTGAAATCACCCCCCTCAGGACCCCAAACTCCTCTCAATTAAAAAGGGAAGAGAAATGTTTGAGGTAGAGGACTGAGCCCTTTTCATTGTGTCCTCTCCAGTAAACGTGTGCATGCCTTTTAAAGGAGGAGGAAAATATCTGGAATTGTGTCTATTTGCAACCTGGAGGCTGCTCTCCCACAGCCTGTGTGATGAGAGGTGTACAGGTGAAATGACCTGTGAAATCATAATGATTATTTTCGTAGAGTAATTTTTTTGTTGATGTTCAAGAACACAAAGCTTTTTTTTTTTCCTCCTACCTGGGTCCATTTCCCTTTCAGGAAATATTATTTTACCTCATTCTCTTAAATCCTGAGTTACTTTAGCTACACATAAAAATCAACCCATTAGGGAGAGGGAAGCAGCTTCCAAGAGAAGATAGCTGTGTCTGTGATGCTGTTATTTTCTCTTTGCCCCTACACAGTACCTTGATCATGCAAAACCTCATTGTTCATTCTGTTTTTTAGTGCTGGAGCCGGGAGAACAGGGTGCTTTATTGCCATCGACATCATGCTTGACATGGCAGAGAATGAAGGCGTGGTTGATATATTTAACTGTGTGCGAGAGCTGCGATCCCAAAGGGTCAATCTGGTGCAGACAGAGGTAGGTGCCAACAGGTTTCCTCTTGCGATGTGCTGCTTTTCTGTCAGCTTCCCCACTCAACAGGAGCCCAGCAATACATTAAGTCAATGCTTGCTTGCTCTGTGATGTGATTATACAGAACTTTTTGGTGGCTAAACATGACCAGATGTGCACCGAATCACATTTACTGTCAGCTGCTCAGGGCCCCCAAGACAGGAGGGCAAACCTTGAAGTTTAGGTCTTGGCATTGCTGATTAATTTTATTCTTGTAGTAGAAAAAAGCTGGCTCCTGAATCCTCTCATGATTCATTCATAGGTATACTGTAGACTCCAGCAGTGCCTGGTTTATATCATTGCAAGCTAAACAACTGAAACATGCTTGATTCGAGCTTTGGGTGCTGATTAAGCAAGCTGCTCCATCATGTAGCATCTAGCAGCTGCACAAACTTCTGTGGAACTGTTATCCTGCTGCACAAGTTTTATGTATGTGCTTCAATCCTTTCCCTCCTGAGGGACAGGACAATAGCCTGGAACAAAGAAGGGCCTTTAACTCTATTGGACTTCTCATATTTAGTTCAGGGAAAGAACTTTACCCAGAATACCAAGAGTCCAGGGGTTTTGAAGAGACAGATGGAGGAGACCTGTTAGTACAGTTGTTTCTCTGGTGTTATGTTGTCCAAAGCACAATCCATTCCTGACCATTATCATAGAATCATAGAATGGTTTGGGTTGGAAGGGATCTTAAAGACCATCTAGTTCCAAACCCCTGCCATGGGCAGGGACACCTCCCACTGGACGAGGTTGCTCAAAGCTCCATTGCCTCGTGACTGCCAACAGAAAAGCTTTACACCCTGATTTCCTCCTCAGCCCCGCTGCATTTTGTCCCAGCGTTCCTAGGAGTGGTGACTTGTAAATTTTACTTGTAAATTTGAAATGAATATGTGAGACCTCACATTCAATGATGGATGAAATATGCTCACAAAGCTGTTATATAGCACACTGTGTAATTTTTCTCCACATGAAACAGAGCCAAATACGCATATCGGGCATGATTTAAGAAAAAAAAAAAAGGTGTGATATTTCATGATCTGTATTGAAAATATGATGTTAATATCCCCTCCCTTGTGCAGGAGCAGTATGTGTTTGTCCATGATGCCATTTTGGAGGCATGTCTCTGTGGCAACACGGCCATTCCAGTTTGTGAGTTCAGATCCATATATTACAACATCAGCAGACTAGATCCACAGACCAACTCCAGCCAGATAAAAGATGAGTTTCAGGTAATTTCGTATGTCTCAGTCATTGCAGTTGGTGTATTGAAGGTATTTAATAATTTTCTGTGTGTTATTGTACGATTTCCAACAGAGCAGAGAAGGGGGACACTGAGCCAAGGTCTGATTTAATCTGATTTTTTTTGGTTTACTACTGGATCAGGCAGAGATTTGGTTTTGAGCATGGACTTCTCAGCCTTTGGCAAGGAAAAAATTTCTCCATCACTTCAGTAGAGCAAGGGTACTAATTTTCACACATAAAGTACTTCTCATTTCCACAAACACTCAGTTGTTCATTTTCTTCTGTAATTTATGCAGAAACATTTATGCCTCAAGGTCCCTTATTATCTGTTCTCGTAGCTCATATGCTGCTTCTGAGTCTTGACAATCAACTTGTTGACATCCTTCCATACAAAGCAGAAAGTGAGCTCAATGAGCATTACTTTCACTATTACTAATTTTCAATGAACTGAGTCCCTCAGTTCACCGTAGATGTTTTGCCAAGTACCTGGTGATGAGAACTAAAATGACATACAATTAAGCTCACAAATGGCATAACACCCTTTCCCTGGGGCAAACAATTAAATGGGGACATCTCCACTTTTTGCTATCACCAGTGGTTATCTCACCCTATAATATTTGGGGAAATTTGGGGCAAGGTGAGTTTAACAGGAAGGAGAAAGAGACCTCTGCTATTTGCTAAGAGGCCATTCTTCATAGTCAGCAGTAAAAATGTGGAGATTCCTTTAACTGTAGGAAATGCCCACTCCCTTTCCCAGCAGACTGTCTTTTGTAGCAAGAGAATGTCTTTTGGGAGCCCAGTCTGAGTCAGATGCCTCTTTCCTCCCGTTGTGTGCAAAGGGAGAATGTGTGGTTTTTATCTGAAACCTTACAGGGAATCATCAGGGTTGGTGTAGTAAGATAAAGAATGTGGATCCCAACAGATGTGACAGTTCAATTAAAAAAAGATGTGGTTTTATCAAGTGATACCAGATCTGTAAAAGTGTTTCTGGTTCTGGACATTTGGTATGAAGGAGCCAAAGACTAACTTCATCAAATGCGGTTATGTTATTAAAAAAACCCATCACCGCTTGCTGGGCTTATTTTGTCATGATACGAGACAAGATTTGTCGCCTGTGTGCTTGTTCTTTTGAGCTGCCAAGGGCTGGAAACTCTTGTGGGAAGGAAATGCTCCGCTGTACTTTGCATAAGAGGTTCATTCTCCATCTAGTTGTAGAATCTATTTTTACAGGATTTTGGCTCAGAGCATTCTTCAGCCATAATTATCTGGATTTAATGCAAAAGATGGTAGCTTTTGCTACATTCTTTATGAAGCAGTTGATCTAACTATGGATCTGTGGTGCAATTTGTATTATTTAGGTCCCGCTGGCCCTCAGGTAAGACTGGGTGTATTCCTCACGCACTGCATTTTCTCTGAACATGCAAAATCTCATTCTGGAGAGATTTTGTAATATGAGTAAGTACAAAAACGAGAGAGAGGGGAAGGGCATAAAATAAGACAGGAGTAAATCACTAACCTGCGTAATTACCTGCACTGTCAGAGATCTGAGATTTCATGTTGCTTCCCTGGCCAGACTGCCTGCTTTCCATCTCTAGGCAAAGGGACTTTTATGTAGAACCTGCATAATTTAGAGCAACTATTTTATTTCAAATTTTATACTTTGACACATTCCTTTATATTGGATTGTTCAGCCCTCATCTTTTCTCCATTCATAACCTCTCTGTGGCAGAATTCACATTCTTTGTAAGACCTTTTGGCCGCTAAATATTTTGTGTTCTTCTGATGGCTGCAGAGGAACTGTTCACTCTACAACTGCATGGGCTTAGCTCAGAAAGAGAACACAGAACAAGTGAAAGTAGAGTGACATCGGATAGCCACTGGTCTACCACAACTTGAGCGACAGTGTTAAGATGTATTCACTGTGATTTACTGGTTTTGATGCCTGCTGACCATCTTGGGCTGGTTTGTCAGGAAGCCTCTGCAATGGATAACACAAAAGAAAATTATATTTAAAGAAATTCAGTTTGTCAAGCTGTGGGAAAGACAAATAATAGTAAAAGACTTACAGCAAGACCCCAGAGATAAGGTATGACCATGTAAGTGAAGCATCCTATGTGTCACTCCAAAGGAAAGCAGCAAAATAAATAATACTTTAAACAAATAAACTTTCCTGTTTACAAAAAACACCCCAACCAAGCAAACAAAACAAGCAAAAACCACCAACATTTTCTCTTGGGTTTTTATAGGCATTAAGCTAGATCAGGAATCACCAGAGGATTTGAACCAAATCTGACCTGCTGGGTAAACCAGGTCAGTATTCAGGGTACTTCTGCACAGGATCCACCTGAAGAGGGAGATGGAGGTGTACTTCCATCTTAGGGATGGTGGAAGCACAAGGAGGTTTCACTCCATGTGACCAGGTCAGAGCTGCAGCTTGGACCTGTGACTGCTATTTCCAGCCTCTAGGAAACAACAGAAATGTTGCCTAACTGCAGATCCTCAATGCTCCTTCTTTTTCATTTCGTCTACTAGCCTAAGTACCTTTAAAATAAATATATTGTGCAGATGGCATCCTTCTTGGAAGCAAATTGAGACACTCAGCCTGCCTATGTCTTTCTTTCCCTTCTTCCCTCCCTGCTTCACAGACTCTCAATATTGTGACACCGCGTGTTCGACCAGAAGATTGCAGCATCGGTCTTTTGCCAAGGAACCATGACAAGAACCGCTGCATGGATGTGTTGCCGTTGGACCGGTGCCTGCCTTTCCTCATCTCTGTGGATGGCGAATCAAGTAACTACATCAATGCTGCACTCATGGATGTAAGCAGCACCACACTGTCTCCACAGATCCTAATCTGCATCGCGTTTATTCATTCTCAGGATACCTTTCTGGGAAAAAGGGATCCAAAGCAAAAAAACGTTTTTACCTGCAGCTGACATCTCCAAACTGTGGGCAAAGGCACACAGAAACACGTTGCCCCTGCTATGAGTATCACGCTAGCAGTGTAGTTCTGCCTCACACTGGTGCAAAATTTTTGACAGAGAAGTTAATGAACAATGAGTTTGTATTGTAAAAAGGCAGGTGGACAAAGAAGTGATGGGACAACTCTTCCCACACATAGATTGTTGTATAATTTGGAAGAGAAATGTTTACCAGGAGCTGCCAGGTCAGCTCTTTGAAAATAATAGTATACGTTGTAGTGTGCATGATTGATTTAAGTTTATGCCATTAAGAATATGAGAGTACAGGGATCAAATGTGCAAGGACATGAGTTAAAGTGATATTAATCTGTCTTGAAGGCATTTTTCCCTTGCTTTGTTTATAGACTAGAGTCTCGCAGCACAGGTCATTTGTATAGTGTGAATAGTGTTGATGGTTTCTTTTTGCTGTGCTGCCTAACTCCCTTTAGACAGAAATGTCTTTAAAGCCACTAATAATTGCAGTTGGAACATATGTGAATATGATCCAGGGTGAAATGTTACAATTTTTTCCCCAGCAATGTTGGGGTCAGTCTTTTTTAATTTTGTCTGTTCTTTCAGTCTTTGAGGAACAGCAATACTACTACATTTAAGAGGTTAAGTCAACTGGTCATAGAATTTAGATTTTTTTCAGAAAGACTGTGATGTTTTCATTGCAAATATGCCTAAGGAAACTTTTTTTTCTTTAAAGTGTGTTTTGTGCTTTGGCAAATCTGCAGAAGCACAATCAGTTCTTCTCTGGTTTCTTAGGGACTGGGGATGAGTTTGCACATTTCAGCCCTCATTACCTCAAATCACTTTGCTAATACTTGTATCTTTACCCACAAAATTTGTGCTAATTAAAATTTTTGTATAAAAGAATTTTTTACCCATCATTGAAATTCAGACACTGTGATGTTCTCCTGCTCTCTTTTATCCTTCCACAGAGGAATCAACAGCTTTTGAAAAAAAAAAAATCAGAGAGGGGAAGAGCCGAAATCACACATTTTCATAGGTGTTCTTGTTGAGGACAGACCTTGCAAATTCTTCATCTTTTCCAGTAGCTTCATGTCTGTAGTCTAGCGCTGAGCAAGGACTCTTATAATACAGCCTCCATCCCATAGTGCCTTGAAATATTATTAGTTCTTTCATTATGGGTGGAACAATTGACAACACAGTTCCAGTGCTGATCATGCTATTTACCTCTACCTTACAGGTTTCTTGTGTTTGTCCAAAATCTTAATCTGTTTCATGTTGGATTTCTTTTTTTACCCAGAAATATTGTCCCTTTAGTTATGAGGTTCAGCAGCAAGGACTGTGCAGTTTGTAGGCTCATCTAAGTGTTGCCTGCTGTGGTTGGGAAGCAATAAAGCTTTGGGCTTGGACCTTTTCATCAGAAAGTGCCTCACAAACATTCATTAACGTGGCCCCACAGAGGCTGGGAGCACAGTTCCTCCCCTCCATGGTTAGGAGATTGAGGTCAGAGAGCTTTTTCGAGGTGAAAGAATAGCATCAGAAATTAAATGCCAATGTTGCAGGCTCTGAATATTGCACCACAAGCTCTTAAAGGATGGCTGGGATCCAAATGTGCCACTTCTGTCGCAGTGTGTCACCAGGAAGCAGTAGTGGAGTGGGGCTAATCCCTTCTGGAGTTCCTAGAGTCCATTGCAGCAAGAAGGAAAGCATTTGCTTCCAGCTGTTTTCTTCCTTGTTATTAATATTACTGATAGTAGTAATAGTAGAATTAGTATTATTTGCTGAGTTTCCAAATATAAATAATTGATTTGAGTAATCTCTGCTCTTGTAACACTTCTTTAATGAAATGTCTTCATTGGGAGCAAAAGAATCCCATTATGAGACATTCATTCATTGCAGAGCGATAACAAGGAGAAGGATATGTGATTTGTATAATCTGGTTAAATGGCTCAGATTGCCTCACCATAGCCTCCCGGGTATCATATTCGTTTGAATAAAAGTTGATTGAATTTTTTTTTTTTTTAACTAATCTTATTCTTTTGTTAGAGCCACAAGCAACCTGCTGCCTTTATTGTAACCCAACACCCTTTGCCCAACACCATCGCAGACTTCTGGAGGCTGGTGTTTGATTATAACTGCTCCTCTGTTGTGATGCTGAATGAGATGGATGCAGCACAGGTAACTGATTTTTCATCATTTCTGTCATCTAACTTTCTTCTCAAATCCAGGTGGTCCTAAGTGTGTTTCTGCTGTCATTTTCTCATGTCCTCCCCACCCCAATAAATAAATGAAGGGGAACGTGAAAGTAATAGGTAATGTTTTGGGGGCATAATGAAGACTAAGTCCACATGTTTAGTCCCTTCTAAGGCACTTAATTCTTACTGCAATTAACAGAGATATCTAAATCCATTGTGTTCATGGGCCTTAATCTTCCTCCCAAACCCTCTTTCTTCCCTTTCATATTTTTGTCTGCCTTTGGTTCAGAAAAATGTTCAGCCCCAGTGTGCTTTATGCCTAGTCTGTTCGCATGGCAATTCCAGAAGAATAAAACCAAGAGAGATGCTGAAATCATTCAAAAGATCTTTTCCCTGAGATTTCCAATACAATTCTCTAATACTGAGAAGTGTGGTTTGCACAGTTTCTGGAGAAATACGTTGTGCTGTGTGGTTTGTTTTTGTTTTTGTTTTTTTGATTGCTAGTGTCATGTGTAAGTCTTGGCTACAAGCACACCAGGATTTTCAGGAACTGAGTTTGCCAGGGGAGGAGCTGATGCAGTTCCTCCTGTACTTGCATTTCCAGCCACCTTGCTGACGAGTGGCAGAAGATAACAGCTTTCAAAAAGGCCTAATCATGCAATTTGTGTGAAGAGTACATTTGGCATGGCTAATTCACCCATTACAGCACTTGTTAAACAAGAGGAGAGGAGCCCTCAAGTAGTTGGTACTTCATGGATTAATTTTTCATTTGCCTCTTCCCTGTCTTCAAAATCTTACCACACTTGAAGGCAGAGAGATTATTGGTCTCTTTTTTTGATGGTAGTGGAGAAGCCAATCACCCTGTTTATTGAGGGGATCTCCATTGTGACCCAGTGGCAGGACTCAGCATTTAGCCTTGTTGAACCTCTTACTGTTGCCTTTGACCCATCGATCCAGCCTGTCCAGATCCCTCTGGATTCTAAGCTGTAGAGAGGAAAAGGGTTAAAATAAATAGGTAAGTGAGCCGTTAATTTGTGATGCAGGGAAAAGATGCAAATAAAACCATGTGGAGGTCAGAGAACATAATGGACAATTTTAAGCGCTGTATATACACATACATTTGGGTAGATGCTTTGCAAAAAGCAGATTTTAATATTAAGGAAAGGTTTAATCTTTTTCTTCTTTCCAATGTACCATGAGGTTTTTTCCTAAAGCACCTGCTCAGCTCCCATCTCCTTGCCTGTTGGACAGACACTTTGAGAGCAGATCTGTAGGCTGCTCGAAAGTCTGAGTGAAAAGACAACCTCCAAAGGAGGACTTGCTTATGTGGTCTTGGCTGGCTTGCTTAATCTTGAAAAGCTAACAAGGACAAAGATGCATAAGATTGCACAAATATCCCACCCAATTTCAATCCCCTATGATCAAAGGAGTAACAGGAATACAGAATTAATGCAGTAGCATGCACACACTTGACGTTATTACTGGCAATGATTGAACTTGAAAAGCTTGAGATCAAGTTCAAATGAGCATCTGGGGGTTTCAAAACTTCTAAAAAATTACACTTGAAAATAGAAAGAAAAAAACAGAAAGAAATACAATCTCAGCAGAAACTGCTAATGAGATCTCATGCAAAATATTTTCTCGCCATGATCTGTTTCCAGATGGATTTGAAATACTTAGATTGTAATTTGTGTGAATAGTGGTGTTTTTTTTTTTTGTATTTTCAATTCAGTAATATCAGCACAAGAAAAAAGACTTCCAACCTGCTTCACAAACGTCAGAGATTCAGTTGTGGCTCACCCTGAATTCAGAGTTGCTCTCTTTGCTCCCAGAGCAAACTCATTCTCCCTCCCCTGCTTGCTGGTAGAGTCAGAAAGCAAAAAAGTTTATCTTACAGAAAAAAAAAGAAGTTCCACTTTACTTGAATTAAGATTAATTTTCTTGGTGTGTGAACTGTTTTCTCATTATACCAAACCTTGGTGGTTCCTATTACATTTACCTACAGAAGCTTCATTTGTCAGCCACATTTTGTGCATCTTTAGACCCCAGAATTCAATGTTACAAATTGTGTTCATACAAAAAAATAAATGGGGGGAGGGGAGAGTCAAGCTTCTAAATTTTTTTTCCTTCATATTCATGATCTAAAAAACTTTTACTGATCTAGAAGGAGGTCTTCTCCAAACAAATACAGGTAATACAAGATTGGTTGTGGATTTTGAGCTGGTTGTATGTTGGAAAGGAAAGAAGATGGAATACGTGTTTCCTTGTTAATAGTTAAGGTACATTCTGTTTCTTTCGGCATTTTCTCCAGCTCTGCATGCAGTACTGGCCAGAGAAGACGTCCTGTTGTTATGGCCCAATTCAAGTAGAGTTTGTTTCAGCAGACATTGAAGAAGACATCATCAACCGGATATTTCGGATCTGCAACATGGCCAGGGTAAGATCAGTCAAATACCACCTTCCCTATTTATTTTCAAAAGTATACTTTGGCATGAGGAAGAGGCAGAACCAAGACTTGTGGTTTAGAGATGCTGAATCTCTCACCTAGGAATAAAATTCCACTGAAGAATTTAGCAGCTACTTCCTTTTATTAACATTTAATTGCATAAGTCTGTATTGGTCAGAGACTCTTGGCTGGAAGTAAAAAGTGGATGATATAAGCTGAAAATCTGTATTTAAATGGAAAGCATTTTTCTGTGTATATTTGAGAATAATTAATCACTTAGTAGCCAATATAAAATCATCAGTATCGTAGGAAATAAACTGGGATACACTCTCAGCAGCTCTCCATCTGTCAACTACTGTTCGGTGGCTCTGAAGACAGATGCAAGTTTTACTGGCTAGACTGGGATTTCCAATTGCCACTGTTTTTCCTATAAATAAAGAACTGCCATTCCTGTGAGCAACTCTTTGTCTGTCTCCTGCAGCCCCAGGACAGCTAAATGATAGAAACAAAGTTTGTCTGCAACACTGGATCCTGGCAATGCAACTTCAGGGCTGCAGGAAACAGTTTCAGTGGATGATTTTTCCCTCATTAGTTGTTTCCCAGATTGATTGTGTCTCCTTTTTTGCTCCTTTTTCCTTTTTTCTAATCAGAAATGGAAACAGGCTCCACAAATAACATTTCCATGCCATGTAACACATCACTCTCATTATATGGTCAGAGCCTATGCAGCAATTCAGTCGTGGTGTTGCAGAGTGAACCTTGTGGCCAACTACACAAATTGATAATATAGTTAGGTATTCACCTTTCTATATCCCAGGCCAACTGTCTGTGAGCAGGGACAGCCTTGAAGTCACAGAGCTAATGAGACTAAGGCTCTGTGACTCTCAGGGTGAAGCTGGCCCACAGATGCAAGGCTGGAAGGGTGGATGCTGTGAACTTGCAGCTCTCTGCACCCATCTATGTTCAACACCAATGGCCACTGCTAAAATCTTTATGAGGAGCCCTTCCTCCCACAGTCCCCAGAGATGTTTTTGAGGGGCTGCTTTGCCTTTAGTTCTTATAGCACAACTAATCTCCAGCACAGGCAACCAGGAAAGACACATTTGATCTATTCATATAGTTTGTTAAGACTTTATTCTCTGCTGGAAACCAAGCAAGGGATCCTATGCACTTAGTTTTTGCCTGGCTCTAGTATCTGAGGTCATCGTTGTTATCCAGATTACCAAAAAAGTCTTTGTTCCCTCTGTATCAGTTATCCAAGTGGAAGATGTTAACACTGATGGTATCAGATGCCATGTAACCAGTGCCACCTGCTTTACCCTCTCTCTCTGCTTCCTGTCCCATTCCATTTAGCATCTTGAAAATGCTCTTTGTTTTAGCCTCAGGACGGTTATCGCATAGTTCAGCACCTGCAATATATTGGCTGGCCAGCATACAGGGACACCCCTCCTTCCAAACGCTCCCTCCTGAAGGTGGTCAGGAGGTTGGAGAAGTGGCAGGAACAGTACGATGGGAGAGATGGACGGACCGTTGTCCATTGCCTGTAAGTAGGACTGGAAAATGCCTGTGACCTCACAAAATGCTGTCTGGAGAGCACTGATTATGGATCTGGAAATTTGGTGGTTTGCCAAGCTGCAGCTGGGGAAAGTGAAGTTAAATTACATTTGTAATACACCTCAAGTTGAATATTGTGCTACATTGTAGCATCGTGGCCCAGAGATTTTACTCCTTGCAGTGAGGAGTAACTGAAAAAGCTGTGCTACTTTCTGTTGTGTAGGTAGGTCTCATGACTGTAGCCGACGCACAGCTGGGCCAGCACTGCCACATGTCCCACTCTTACCACTGAGCTGTTGGGAGCCCCAGAGCAGTGAGGAGCAGCACTGCAGCCCCTGGGGCTTCCCTGTCCTCCACTGCCTGGGACAGACTTAGCTTTTCCATCCCTGTCCCCTGCCCTGCAGTTCTCCACTTCCACAAACCCTTGAATGTCATAGAATCATAGACTGCTTTGGTTTGGAAGAGACCTTTAAAGATCTAGTCCAACTCCCCTGCAGTAAGCAGGGACATCTGCAACTAGGGCAAGTTGCTCAAAGCCCTATCCAGCCTCACCTGGAACCTTTCCAGGGATGAGGCATCAACCACCTCTCTGAGCAACCTGGGGCAGGGTCTCTCCACCCTCAGAGTAGAAAATTTCTTCCTTATATCTGGTCTAAATCTCCCTCTTTTGGTTAAAAAGCCCTTGTCCTGTCACAACAGGCCCTGCTAAAAAGTCTGTCCCCATCTTTCTTATAGGCCCTCTTCAGATACTGAAAGGCCACAAGGTCTCCCTGGAACCTTCTCTTCTCCAGGCTGAACAACCCAAACTCTGTCAGCCTGGCCTCACAGCAGAGGAGTTCCAGCCCTCTGATTATCTTTGTGGCCTCCTCTGGACCTTCTCCAACAGATTCATGTCCTCCTTGTGCTGAGGTCCTTAACCAGTCCTTACATTACTGACCTTGCTTAGTATTTGTGTGTGTGTGGCAGCTGTGTAAGCAGGACTCTCTTCCGTTCCCTCAGCCTTGCCCAGCTTTACCTGTTGCCTCTTTTCTTCTGCATCCAGGAATGGTGGGGGACGCAGCGGCACCTTCTGTGCCATCTGCAGCGTGTGTGAAATGATTCAACAGCAAAATATCATCGATGTGTTCCACATAGTGAAAACGTTACGGAATAACAAATCCAACATGGTGGAGTCACTGGTAAGCTTTTTTCCCTGTGCCTTACCCCATCCAGTGTACAGGGGGAATTTAGGATAGGTAAAAAAATTTCATGGCTTAGCCTAGTGTGAATCTAAACGAATCATAAGATGAAGCCATCAGAATTAAAATCTGTCCCATTTTAGCATATGCAATGAATCCTCCCTTCTCACTGCTTTTCTTCTTGAGCAGAGGGGGAACAGCTGTCCCAGCAGGGTGATGGACACTGTCTCTCATGCCCAGCTGCCTCCAGAAGGTTAAACCCCAAGTAGCTGTCACCATGGCTATGGGGAGGGGGAGAATTTGTCCTCCTATGCATTTGTACAGCCCAGTGCTTAATGCTGTGACATGCCTTGAAACAAGGAACGGAGAACAGTCTGAACCCCAGGCCTTGCTCCCTGCAGCCGAAGAGATTAAACTGTCCTGAATTCCATCATCTCCATCGATCACACTGAATTCTTGCCTCAAAAGCAATGTGTGCAATGAGGGCTTGAAGAAAATAATGAATAGTCCATACTGTGGCTGTCACTTTGGGTGTTTTTCTCTTCCATTGATGATACCATTTCTTAGTAATGCTTGTTCAGGATCACACAGAAATGCAATTCATGTTTGCCTGGTCCTGCCAAACGGTATAAGAAAGAGAGAGGAGGCATTTTTGGCAGCTTGTAGAATGAGGCTCTGAAGAATTCACCCGTATCCTAATGCCACTGATTTCTGTTCTGTCTTTCAGGAGCAGTATAAATTTGTATATGAGGTTGCACTGGAATATTTGAGTTCCTTTTAGCCCAGGGGAGCCTCCGAAGTGCCAGACCCCAATCTCTGGCAGACGCTTCTCCCCTCTCCCACACTGGAAGGCAGTAACAAGTGTGGGAAGGAAAACCTCTCCTTCCTGGAGCAAGAGACTGGGATTCCACAGACCTCGATGAAAGGAGTAGATGATGCCTGTGTTTGCTGCTGCCTGCTTTCTATCAGAACATCTACCGCTTCTTAAATAACCTACTGTAAAAATTAGCAAAATGGGAGACAGGCTGAAAGACTGGACTTTCTAATCTCCTCTGACTTCTTCTCTCCTCTTTTGGATTGTATTTTTGCTCTCCTTGCTGCAGAGTGGGGAAGGAATGAAACCCTTAGGAAATGATCTCTTAAATGTCTCCTTTTTAATTTATAATTTTGTTCTCAAATCCCAGTCTTTAATTTTTTAATTTCATGCAGCAGTCATTTGGGAAAAATGAGATAGCCATAGGGGATCTATGAAATTTTTCATTACAATTTGTCTACCTTATCTGTTTCCTTTTATTTGTTTTTTTTCCAAATGAAAAGGTCAACACAAACAAAAAAACCCTCTAAAATTCTCTTCCCATATGTAGTCCCTTTTAGCATGAAAATAGATGGTGGAGATGAGAAGCTGTTCATGGATTCACTGCCTCGGCTTCTACCCAAATGTTTCCTCCCAGTTTCTGCTAGACTCCCAAGGCTGTGCATGAACCGGTTACATCTCTCTGGTCTGTGTTTGTTTCAGTGCTGGTGAAGCAGTACCGTTAATGAGTTTCCCAGCCACTTGAACCATAAGGTTAAATATTTGCATCAAACAAATTGCATTTGTCTTGCAACTTTTGGTAACTTTGTTACCATATTTTTCCGAGTATTCGCTGGGGTGCAGTGTGTCTTTGAAAAACACGGTATGAAGTAGGTATTATTGAGCATATATTATGTTGGGGGGTTTTTTATTATTATTTATTATTTGTATTGCTGTAGAGCTTAGGACCCCTAGTCACAACAGGACCCTACTGAACTAGGCACTGTGCAAACAGAGAACAAAGAAGGTTCCTGCTCAAGAGCTTAAAATCTGAAGGTAATCTTAAAATTGGGTTTGGTCAAGGTTTCCTCACTATTTCCAAACTGTTTTACAGTCAGATGTAGTGGAATGATTCATTCAGATTTTCAAGCCCTACAGCTTTCAAAATGGTGACCCATCTGAGCTGTAGGAAAGGTGATGTACATACACAGAAACCCATTTTGGCACGTGTCAAGAAAAGTGTTAGACCAGCACAGCAACTTTCCTTCTTAAGCAAAACAGCTTTTGTTTTGTTCTGCAAAAATGCCTGTGCAGCTCTCCCTTCCTTGAAACAAACACCAGATGTGTTTTGCCGTGGCTCTGGATCTCACTCTGACTTCTTAGCAGCTAAGAAATTGCTTTTCTGCAAGAGTATATTTAAGTAGTTAATCATTAAGGTCTGCAGGGTAATCTTGGGGAAAAAAATAATTGAATGAACAAGGCCTTACAATATTCAGTATTTCAATTTAGCCATTTATTTATCTTGAGGATGTAAGGTTGCTCTGTGTGTAAATTAGATCCTGGGAGATGTAGGTTTCTTCAAATACAAACTTACTGAAAGATAGACTGAAGGTAAGAGTTTAAGGGAACCCCATTTTCTTACCACCCTGTAGTTTTCCACCCTCAGGTAGATACTCAGAGACTGTGCTGGGAGCTCTGTCATATTGGCGCTTGGCATAGAGCTTGCCAGAGTTCAAAACATTCTGCTAATTCTGCATGTAAATTCAAAAGGCACCTCTGCTTCATAGTCATTGTTTTTTCAATAGTCATACCTTTGCCTTGACAATGAAGGATGAAAATTAAATCTAATAAAAACAACTCTCAAGTCAAACATACCAGTATCTAACCAATCATCTCTACCAGGACTTGCAACAGGCTAAGGGATGCTGGGAACAGTAATAATCCTCTTCCTGCTCATCAGAAGAAAAGCTTCATAGTATGCCGAACAGCCTAGCTCATATTCTTTCCAAGGAACTTTGGATTCTTGGCTTATTCCAAGTGAATATCATGAAGGTCTTAAATGAGCTTGAACCACATTGTCCCTGGTGTAGCCAGTGTGCCATAAAGTATTGGTGTGTGAGAACCCCCTCGCAGATGCCTCTGCTCTGTTGCCTGCAAGAAGTCGTGAAATCACTTTTAGTTCCTATTGGGGCTGTGGGTTCACATCTGGCATCTCACGAAACAAACTACTGGTTTTAATTGTTTTGTCTTGTTTTTCCTTTTGCCACTAAGTGACACAACTCTGCAGAAAAAAAAGCAGAAGGCAAAGCAAAACTATGAAATAAAAATGAGAAGACAGGCATAATATTATAATATTAGTGTTTTGATTACAGATGGCTTGCTGTAACAGTGTAGGTCAGGAGTTGGAAGCCGTTAGCAAAGAAGAAGGAAGAAGGAATCAGGAATCTTGATCCCAGCAGGGGATTGTTCAACAACTGCCCAGGTAGGAAGAAACTACAAGTCAGCAAAGTGTTTGTGACTTCGCTAACTCCAGGAAACCAGGGAGAATCACTCCC
Source organism: Coracias cyanogaster (assembly GCA_033124195.1). NCBI lineage: Eukaryota > Metazoa > Chordata > Aves > Coraciiformes > Coraciidae > Coracias > Coracias cyanogaster. The sequence goes on from JAVSBS010005400.1 coordinate 106,385, forward strand.
TGGGGATGCTGTGGAAATATTCATTAGTATTTAGCATTCTGTTTATTTCTTATGGAAACTACCATAGCGATAGATCCCCCTCACGAGTTACTGAGAGACTTGTGCAAGCACTGAGGGTGTCAACTAGGAGACAAGGAATGGAGAGGTAGAAGAAATGGCAATATGACTGAGATGTGAAGTCTTAGAGGGAATTCAAGACGTAACAGTAGCATGAGGGAAAGTGGATTAGAAAGCTAAAAGTAGACACCATAGGAGGGATGTGTGCGTGGAGAGAAGGGGGGATTGGATGAGCAGAGCAGAATAGTACTTGCAGTGGAGTTGTTTAAGGTCTTGAGGTAGGTTTGAATGTGTTTTATGGAATGAAAATGCTACGAAAGGATCAGGTACATGTATCAGCTGACCCACAGCAACCTGCCATGTGCTTTTAGCCCCCTGCAAATGCAAAGTGACATCGGCATGAACTGCAGGGAGAGTTAAGCTAAAATTTATCTTTTATTTGCAAGGAACAAGTTTTAATGCAAATATTGGTTCTCACAGTCTGATTGTTAGTCACAGCTTATTATGTGGCAACTCATCCGTGTGTCTCAACTTCTTATAATGTCCAGCCAGCAATCTGTGTGGAAAGATGCTCAGCAGACGCTACCGGTTATGTTGCCAAGCAGTTATATCATCGTGCAGTTCTGTTGCTTTCAGGGGACTGCCCCAGCTCCAGTCTGTGCAGACTCAGGGATCTTTATGCTCTTCGTTAAAGGTTGGACTTGATGACCCTGGAGGTCCTTTCCAACCATAACGATTCTGTGATTCGTTACTGCATGATGCATATATGCTGAACGTGAATTAATGGTGAAGGGAATTGTGTGGGAAGAGAAGAGAAGCTCACTTTAAATATTCTTACTACCTTGAGGTTGTTTAAACCCTAGAGAACAGCTCACAGGAGAACAGGTAATGTGTTTGAAGCGAGATTATGGGTGATGAATTTGTTTTCACTAGGAAAGAGAGAAATATAAAAGAGATGAGATAAAGGAGGCATTCCCACTCCTGAAAGGATTAATAGTCACCAGGGCGAGCTTTCCAACCTAAGCATCCCCTGCTGTGGATGGAAAGTGATAATGTACAGTAGAAAAGGTGAATTCCTCAGTGACTGAATTCTAGGCTGGAAAAATCTGATATTGACAATATTTGAATGGTCATAATGAAGATAAACATATTCCCATTCCAACGTCCTTCAGGGATGAGGTAGCACTGTTTATTGATAGCATAGTGTTGGTCTAAAGTTTAATCTCAAGCACAGGGGACTAGAAATAGGTAAAGATGGGTGGTTCAGGGATGGCTATCTCATACAGGGGGTAACTAATATCTTAAATTATTAAGGGATGTAACTGAAGCAAAGAATTCCAGAGCTATCTAGGCTGGCTGCTGGAAAAGGAAGACTCTGAGTTGTCTGAAGGAAAGAGATAGACCAAAACCACTAAAAGGTACAGTAGGTCTTACCAGTCTTTTTTTAGTTTGGTGTTTGGTGGTGGTTTATGGGTTTGGGACTCTTATAATTAAGATCTCTGCAGGAGCTGTGTTCTATGCCAACTTTTTTTTTTCTTCTTCAGATTACCTGTAATGAAACAGGTTTTTGATGTCCTGTAAATAGACTTGAGGTACTTGCTTATTAGCAGAAAAAAAGAGGCCATGGAAGGGTGCACAGTGTACAAGTGAAGGTAACTGAATCAGGACCTCTGGTAGCAAGCAAGCAAATACTAATTTGGTGGATTTATTTATGTCTGCAGATTGAAATAATTAGTATTCTCTGGTCAGGGAAGTCTCTGGACTATGCTTAGTAGGGGGCCTTTCAATTTATGATTTAAGTTCTTCAGAAAGGCTGCACAGAATTATGTCTGCCTTTGCCGTACTCTGGTGGGTCCCTCTTAATTTATTCACATTACCCATTTCTGTGAGCTGGAGTTGTCCACTTTGGTCCATAGGCAACAGGCAGTTCACAATGAAAGGTTTTTACATGCACTGAAAAACTGTGACTTTAGTGGCCTTTACCCCCAAATCAAACCACAGTTCCTGTACCCTGTCTCTCCTGCTAAGCCCCTGCCCACCTGCACGTGTCCAGGTAACTCCCAAAAGACAGACAGATATTGTTGGAAATTCTTGGACTCTAATCAGTCCTGTCCCTGTGATGTTGTAGGACAGAAGAGGGAAACCCAAAGCTTTTGCCTAGAGCATCACGTATTTGTAGGTCAATAGCTTCTAATCTTTTATTCTGGATCTACAAATTTCCTTCAAAATAATGTCCTGTGGCAGTGTAGGCCCCACAATAGTAGATTTAAGCCTGCAGATGATGGACTTTGATTTCCATTTACTTTTCACAGACATTTTAGAAGTAGTTTGTGGGATTGCCCTTGGGAATCTCCAACCAGGGCTTACTGGTCACTGCTCTTGATGTGCTGTAGAGTCAGAGAGAGAGGCTCCAGCAGCAGGTGATTCAGAAGGCAGTTAAACCAGATGCCATCCAGAAGAGAAGGAAAGCAGAAGAAATCTCTCTTGGGAGAAATCAAACACTGGAGGAGAAGGCAGATTAAATGAAGTCCTGAATCAGGTAGGAAACTTGCATCTTGTTCTGTCTCTCATTTTTGCACAGCTGCTCTTATATCTTCCTTGCTCTTCTGAGTTCATGCCAAGATCATAAAAAACAGGTAATGCTACATTCCACTCTGTGGAAACGGAGCAATCAATGTGTAACAGAGGGAATAAATCCTGAGGGACAAAGATAAGAGGAGGTTTGTTTGAGAGAGGAATCTTCAAATATGAGGTGCCTCTATCTGTCACACTTTCAGAATTCTTAACAAGACATCACAGAGCAGTGCACAGTCCTGACGCAGTCCTGGATGTGCCGTGCAGTGGAACAGTTCCACTCGGAAAACTTCATTGTCCTGTAATAAATTTAACAGTCGACTTCATTACACTGATAGCACAGTTAACTTCTATGGTATCTTCAGCCAGGGCAAGGGGTATCTCAAGAACTTGATGTCAGCCTGCTATATATTTGAGATTCTTTCATTTGACTTACGTGTACAAACTTCGGTCAACCCCAGTTTGTTAGAGAAATAATGGGGGCCGTACAGCAAAAGTTACTCATAATAACCATGCCTTTGGATCAAAAATTCTATGTACTTCCTAAAGGGAGACTGTAAAAAGGGTGGAACAAACCACTGCAACTTCCCTGCACAGATGTTTACAGGAGTAGAAGCAGGGAGAGCCGGCTAATTAAAGTCAGGGAGACAGAAGTGAGTAATAAGGATTCTGTTAAACCTCCTGTGTTCCTGTTTAGATTGCAGTCTTCTATAGCCATACATACATAATATACAATTTAAATGCAAGTGCTCTTTCTTTCTGTTCCCCAAAATACCTTTGGCTCTCCTTTCACCAGGGGTGAGCCAACAGCATAGCAAGTAAAACCCACTTTCTGCAGTTTTGGCAAGGACCACTAGGAAAATCTATCATGTGTTGCCCATTTATTGTCTTGGGAAAGGTATCCATCATCTTCCTCATATACATTCTTGAAGAATGTACAATTTGCTGTAACTGTTGAGCAAAATAATGCATTTTCACACATCAAGACCAAATCCTGGTGGTACTGAGTGTGATGGAAAGAAAAAACATTGCTGACTTCCAGTGACCTCTAGTCTATAACCTTTATTTGCTGTGTTTAAATATTTTAACAGCCTCCCTTGTGAAAAAAAAATATACTCAGAATATCCTACAGTTTCATGTCAGACTAGCATAATTGCAAAAACCTGGAAGCTTTTCCAGTTTGTAAAAACGTGAGAGATCTAAATTAGCCTTTCCATCCTCGTCCCAGTGCACACAGCAGATTTTTCACCACTATTCTGTTTTCAACCTGAGTCTTAAAAAACAAAATAATGCAGCAGACTGAATGACAGAGGCTGGTGTTCCCATAGTGTTTCCTGGTGGGGAAAAAAAAGGTAAAAGAACAAGATCAGATTGGTTTTTTGCAACTCAATTCAGCATGAGCTGTTTTTGAAGCAGTATCAACGTGACCCGCTCCATGCCACTTTGTCTGGAGCAAGAATTTGCTTGCTGCAAGGTGAAGGTACGCTGTAGATGTACCCTTTGGGACGAATCCTGGTATTTCATGTGTAGGTATCTAACAGCATAGTGTTTACTGTAGTGGAGGGGCTTGGTTTCAAAATGACAGTGTTTCAGTCAAGATACCTCTCCTTGGGAGGTCTTATATTCATCTGACACCCTGAAACACTATTATTTGGGGGACTCTGTGAGATACCTCAAGCTTTTTGCACTATGGAGATTTATTTCCTTGTGTGAGTACATCATCTTTCAATGGGGATCTCCAGGATATCTTACTTGTGTGAGATTATGGGAAGGAGTGCATCTGTGGTGAAGGAAGTGGGAGTGTGGGCAGCACTTTCCCACCTTTGATGAGTTTAGATACTCTAACAAGACTCCCCAGAACACATGATGGTTGATTGCTTGCATTGCTGAAAGTCTAATCAAACTTGATGTGCTGGACTTTCATGTACCTGGAACAGAACTGATATTATCCCCTCATTGCCCCTGTAGCCCTTTCTTCCATCTCCGGCACTTAAACACTGTACTTCTATGCCAAAAGTTTGAGCTGTATCCTTACTGCATCCTTTAACCTCTGCTGGCTCACCACATTGGCAAAATTCACTACTATATTGATTTAATATCCTTCACCTCCTCCCCCTGCTGCACCAATCCTGTTGAAATTCAAATGTACTCGTATCACTTATTGCCAGACCTGTCACCACTTCACACAGTGATGCTGTGGCTGCATCTGGGTCAGCAGGCTCCTGTTCCAGCTCCCTGGACATGTTCTGCTGGCAGGGATGAGTGCTGCATGAGAGCTAGTCTCTGCTGTCCCCGTGCCACCCCATCTTCCCTCTCCTTTGGCCTTTATGGATTACTGGTGAAACTCACTTGTACAGTTTGGATGTTTGATAGATAAAGCACGTATGAAAAAAAAAAAAAAAGGGAAAAAATATAAATGCAGAAATCTCAACACTGTGCATTCAGTGTCTTTTCTTTCTAGCTTAAAAGAAGGAAGGTAAATAATGTCAAGTCAATGAATATCAGATATATTTTTTGACTGTACATTACAGTGAAGTGTAATCTTTTTTTTACAACTGCGAGTCCATCTTATTTATTCTTGTAAATGTTCCCAGACAATGTTTGTAATATGGGCTGTGTTGCAAATCCATAAAATAAATCTGTGATCTGAGATTAATGTTTTACTAAAAGACTCTTGTACTTGTGCCTTTTCTTTGTACTTAGAGGGGACAATGCATTGCAAGGAGTACTGCGAGAAATGATGGTGTGATTATCATGCTCAGCAAGTCCCTGAGAGGAGGTTGGAGCCAGGTGAGGGTCAGTCTCTTCTCCCAAGGAAAAAGCAATAGGACAAGAAGAAACAGCCTCAAGTTGCACCAAGGGAAGTTTAGGCTGGACATAAGGAAAAATTTCTTCCCTGAAAGGGTTGTCGAGACCTGGTCCAGGCTCCCCAGGGCAGTGGTGGAGTCCCCATCCCTGGAGGGGTTTCAAAGCCGTGGAGATGTGGTGCTGAGGGACTTGGTTTAGTGGTGAACTGACAGTGCTGGGTTAATGGCTGAACTTGATGATCTGAAAGGTCTCAACCCAAATGATTCTGTGCTTGCATGGAAAAGACCAGTTTCTTGTCACAGTCCTGGGCAGCTGGCTTTGCATCATGGTTATCATTTAGAAGGAGCTCAAAAGCAGCAAAAAGAATTCACTGAGCACTTCAGTCTAGCTGCAGTTTTTGAGTTAGTCCTCTCAGAATGCCTGGGTATGTGGGCTTAGTATTTTTGAAAATTACAGTCTTAGCAGCATAGGTTAGAACAAAGCATATTTTTTGCAACATTTTCTTTCTAACAGGTATTACTATATTGTTTCCTTGGTATTGAAGTGTTGAGTAGAGATCATAATATGTTACAGCGATTTTTCTGGTATTTTCTATAGACAGGCACACAAGGGATTTTTATGCAGCCATTGCACACCAAACTCAACCGTGGGGTGCGGGTGCCAGTAGTGAACATTTTCAAACATACACTGGCGAGCTGCCATCCTCTGGTCTTCTACCCTTGTTTGTCAGCAGACACGTGTGGCAGTGCTTGCCGTCCGAAGCAGTCAGTGCCAAGGACTAGACTGTAGGCAAAGAAAGTAGACAAGGCTTCCATGCTCTGAAGGCTGCTTTATTCCCAGGATACAAGCAGGAGTGCATCAAGATTCACAGCTTGTCACAGAGTGTCACAACAGGAGAGTCCAGTCATGCTACGCTCATACAACCCAACTGGTAAGAACTACTATTTTTGGCACTGTTAATTAGCCCTACTGAAAAAAAAAAAAAAAAAAGAAAAAGAAAAAATAACATCGTAACAAGGATGATGTAGCTCCTGTTTTTCTTAAGGAATAGTAAACATATGTTGAAGCATACTTTACTATTATTTTCTGTATGTGGTTGCTATTTTCTTTTGAAAATGCTTTGTTTTAATTCTTCATTACTATGTACAAAAGACTGCTACTGCTCAGATATGGGTGGATTTTCCTTGGCCTGATGAAGCAAATTCCCCATCTTAATTGTGGTGAACGTTGAGATATAACAACTGTTTGTTCAAAGGGTTTATTATTCTGAGGTTAGACTGTATAAAACACCCTTCAGTCACAGAGTTATTGTTAGAAATTGAGCCAGTTAGAAGCTGATAGCAAAGAAAGCTCCTCACCACAGTGTTAGACTGAGAGGAAATTTTACCCATACAGTTCCTAAGTGTTTAATAGAGAGTAGTATATTTATAGTGATTAATTACAGTTCATCTTGGCATTGTATTCAGATTTGTCCAAAATACTGTACTGACACTGGAGATTAACAACACATTGCATTTATGGAAGGTTAACAGCAGAGGCAGCTCTGCCATGTTCCAGATGGTATTACAAATATACACGTTGAAGTGCCAGCACTGAGAAACAGGCAAAAATTCACCTTTGAGTCCTCTTCTCTGTCCAGCACAGGGACAGCGGTGGGTTAAATCTGATGGAGGAACACAGATGCAGAAACCTGAAACCTCCTGGGGTTCAAAGTGCTTCACACTCTGTTCCTGTTGCTGTGACTGACACTGCTGAGGTGTGAATCCAGCAGATATTTTGTCCAGGTCAGGCATGGCCTCCAAGTACCAGCTGCTACTTTTCCATCCATCCTCACAATCACCAGTATCATCATAATACTAGGCAAGGTCTGCCAAGTTTGACACTTTGCCTGAGCTGAAGATCAAAGTTTCACAAGTTAAACCTTTAAATATAATTTCTCATGCTGAGCTGACTTTACCAGCGGACTTCAAACTGGGACTTATTCAGGCATTGCTGCCTACGTGGTACTTGTCCAGCTATAGGGAGCATCTTGAAGGTGAGAAAAAGGCCTCTCCAGAGGGTGAGTCGGTCATCTTTTGCGGATGGGTTGGATTGTCCTCTGGATGTGCCCTTTTTGCTCTACAGATTGAGTTAGCTGGGTGACCAGTACTGACTTGGGCAACTAATTCTGAGATGGCTGCAGTTCGAGGAGGTGTGGTCCCCCTATTGGTAGATACCTGCAAGTAAATGACCTGTGTCGTAAGTGAAATGGCATAAAGAGGGAAGGAACAGGTTTAATGCTTCTTGCTTATGCTTGGAAGTTTGTCTGAGCCATTTATCTTGGCTGTTTCAGGTCTTGTCTTTCTTTCATCAAATCCCACATTTGAGAAACAATGAATTTTTTTTTTTTTTCTCTTCTGTGTTTATTTTACTTTTGTATGCTGAGGTATAACTTTAATTCACAGGAATTAAATGAAATAAAAAGACTTGTACTCTTTCTTGAAATGATCTTGGGTTTTCTGGGTTATTTCTGTGTCTCTTTGGGAGTATGTCATATTTCTTACTGGAAGTGTATTTATAAATGGCTTGTAAAAGTTTATCAATGAAGTGTTTATATATTGTGAATCAATAGCTACAGAACATTTATGTTATGGGTCAACAGGTTTACTTAAAAGCCTGTAACATTTACTAATGTGTTTATAAACACCTATAATGTACTCTTTATGCCGAAAGCAATATAATATTTAGTATTCCGTTATTAATAAACTGTAAATGATATACTGTTAAGATAAACCATAACCTGATAAAATCTTCAGCAATGTGGTAAAATAGGCTTTTTTATTGCTTATATAAATGGTTTCCTCTAAAACAACTGTCAGAGAAAGCCTGGCTTGCTTAGAAAAATAAGTGAAATGTAGAGAACCTTATGCTGGAGATGAAAAAAGTCAGAAGTTTCTAGCTGTAATTCCTTCAGTAGGCTCATGTACAGGATGAATGTGAGCCTTGGGCAATCTAAGATCAAGAGGCTGAAGAATTTGTACTAAATATCCTTTTATTTGAAATTTCCAAAGGTGTTCCTGGCAGTGTCCGTTCACTTATGTTCCTAAGTGTACTGATGAGGAAGGAGAGGCCACCAGTTATTGCCTGAGCCTGTTATGTAGGAAACAGCTCAGCTCTCAGCTCCACCATGGACCTACCATCTGTTATGAGGAAAGTTATGTTGTTGGTACTTACCGCAGTAAGTTTGTAATGGCCTTCTCTGGTACGATGCCTGAGTGTGGGATGTCGCAAATGTGAGGTTGTGCCTAGATGGACCTTTCTTCCAAGTAATGTGCTGAATTGTGCTTGAGCTGACTCAGGCTTTTTTTCAGTCATAGGATGCATGTAGGGCTTCTAACTGAACAGCAGAGCATGCCAGGAGCATGTACAGCAAGGACCTCCATTATGGCTTGAGATGGTCTGGTTTTGTACATCACTCTTGCAAATGAACCTGTTCAAACATCAAAGTAGGGGGGCAATTTTGCGTGCAAGTGTGTCTGTGTCGCCCACATTCTGTAAACATGCAAATAATTCTCTTTGACAAAATCCTGCTGCTGCTGGTGCGTACATGAATCATCTTTGCAAGACTGCAGACTAATTTTTGCAAATTGCAGCTTGGAAATGATAGGACTGGGCTAAATAGCCACACGAATGCTGTGGAAATACAAAGCAGATAGTAGTGTGCTGAAGGAGAATGGATGTTGTAACGGGTTTTGATCTGAAAGCATTTGAATAATGTCAGAGTTGTGCCTATGGTCGGTGGAAAACCCTGCCCTGTCTTCAGTGCTGCTACCTGTTCTTTTTTGTCTGCTGCTTTTAAAGCAATTAAAAGCACTCTGGCCCCTGCATGAAGCTGCTCCAGCAGTGACAAGCCTTTGCAAGCAGGGACTGTGAGGAGATCAGAGAAGAACATTTATTCCTGGGAATCGTATTGGATTTTTAGGGAGATAACTCCTTCACTTCAGGATGCAATTCTTTGCAGTTTTCCCTCTCTCTCCTCAGACTTCTGAAAAAAGGGGAGGCTTAGAAGTTATCGGTCCCAAAGCAAGCTCTGAAGTGTTGATAAGAACATGCTGCACTCTTTGAACCTGAGGGGCAACCTTAAGAACAAGTGTTGCAGATGGATTTAACCTTTTTGGCAAATGTAGTCACATGGAATGGAAAGACCTAAGCATGGAAATAACTTTCTGCTGCTTTTTCCTTACCTTGTTTGGTGGCTTTCATTGGAAAGCAATTTTTTTTCAGTCACTGTATCCTTGTGTGAAGCTCCCTATGCCTCCCCCTGCCTGTCTAAGGGGTAAGGTAATAGCCCAGTGCAGGGTGCTCCAGTGGCCTGGGCCTCTGGAAAAGAAAACTCTGGGACTTCACTTTGGGTCAATCAAGGATTTTTTTTTTTCTTACAAGCTGAACTTGTGTAAGTGCTCTCTTGTTTCAGGACACATGTCTTTGTCCTCCTATCTCTCTGTCCCACATATGTATGTGGAATATACATATACATACAGGTTGTAAACACACTTTATATATATATTTCTATATACATGTGTATATCTTTATGTAAATAGCTTTTATGCTACTTCATGTGGGGTTATTGAGCAAGCTTGAGGCTGTACATGTTATCTTGGGAAGGTGTTGGCTGGGGACGGTTTGCACTACAGTGATACCTGGTAGGAGAGATGGGATGGGGAGGTGGTGTTTCCTCCATCATCACAAAGGCCACATTTTGATGCCTTGGGAATTTTCTCCAAAACTTTGCTGTTGATATTGAACTTAACTTCTGTTTCCCTTAGCAGGCACAGTGAGGACATGGCTAATGAGGTGACAATTATGTCATTTTTCTTACAATCTTGCATCTCAGTTCAGTGTGGGAAATGAGAGAGACCTAAAACCCTTTCATATTTATGCTTTATTCAGTGTCCAAGCATTTCCCTCAAGCTGAATTGAGTTAGGACTTCACCTTAATTTATATCACTCCTTTTTCAGGAATATTTGTGTGCCAGGAGTGGACTGTGTTTGTTCATCAGCATGGTAGGAACTATGTGCTCAGAGACAGAGGATGCTACTAGGTGGTAAACAGAGAATTTAAATTTCTGAAAGCTCTCTTAAACCTGTTCAAATCTCTGTGCTGGGTAGATAAGGCCAAGCTGTTGTATGAGCTGACACAGTAGGAACAAACTTCTGGCATATGCACAGCAGTTACAGCATTAGAATTGTAAAGTACCTTTTTTCTTCCTTTTTTAATCAAGGTAGGAGCAAGTTTGAAAGGATGATTTGTGTTGTGTGTTTTCAGCTACAAACAGAAAAAAAATCAAGAGGGGTTGGAAAGGAGGTGAGGAATCTGAGCAAACACGAACAGTCTGATCTAATCATTCTGGTTCCCTCAAATGTCATCACCATTTTACCTCAATTACCTTTTAGTCTCAGGATATCACAGATTTTAGTGTCCTTTAAGTCAGGGAAAAAACCCACTTCTCTGATGCAACCCTTCCTTCAAGGAAGCATTAATCTAAAATCTATGCCTAAACTGACTTTTACCTGCATCTTGGTGATAAAAATGTACAATGAGATGGAAGCAAATGTTTCTTCTGAGAGACTTGTTTGGGTCGGTACAAACAGGGGCCAGCAGGAAGCCTGGGGTCCTGCCAAACCCCAGCACCCTCCGTATAAGTGGTTTCTTTGGCTCCACAGCCAAATAGGAATCTAAGAGACTTCAAAACTTTGGGGGTTCTGACTTCTACCCAAAGGAGAACATGAGCATATTTTAAAATTGTGACTACTTCAGGTCTAACACATGTACAAAGGAAATGTTACCAAGTCACAAAAGGATGTGATGTGCATCACTCAGCAAAACACCACCCAGCGAACTTGCTCTCAGTACCTGTCTTATCTCCTTCTTCCCTCCCCACTCTGGGACAGGATAATTGCAAAGCTCCCAGTTCTGTTTAAAGTGCTGCCCTTAAAATCTGAGTGCTACAGTCTACCCTTGGTTATAGTAATGCTGCAGGAAAAAAAAAAAAGTATTACTGTATTTTCTGTTTGCAAAAGTACTAATTTGACCTGAAAGTCAGATATAGCCATGCTTCTTAAGAAATGTACGAGTCAAAATTTTCTGTTAGAAAAAGCACTTGAAAGGGTAAAGGAAAAGACTGTGTATAAGGTCAAAAGCATTGCTCTGTGACTGTATTCTCAAAAAAGAACAGTGGGATGTTCCCAGAAGGTGGAGAGAGCAGTGCAGGACCTGGAAATGCTATAAAATGGGGGGAATTGAGAGAAAAGAATGAAGGGAGTCAGAGCTATTTCTTAAATACCACAGTCCACAAACATAATAGTGGACAGATTGTACAGAAGACCTTCTTACTGCACTTCACAGTAGGCAGACAACAATCTGGATCCTTTCATACCTGGTCCAGCCAGCTGTTGTGTTCAGATCTGCTGCTGATGACAAGCAAATCTGTTCCTGTGCTTCCTGCTTCATTAAAAAGTGGCTGCAGCCTATGGAGAAAGGGCCAAGTGTGAAGATCACTGGGCTGTCCTGACAAGAAGTTCTGTGTGCGAGAGCTAAGGATGCTGCTGCAGAGGTAGAGCTTCTCTCCTGGCAGCCATCTGAAAGAGGCACCAAAGAGAAGCTTATGTATTGGTTAATCTATGGATACTTTAACGCACAAATATGCAATGTCTAAATAGACAGGAGGTGACATGGAGGCTACTCTGAAGTGCCAGCGTATCTCAGTCCGCTCTGGATGTGTACTCGGCGCTGCCAGTGCCATTATCATCAGTTGCACTGTAATGGAGCCCATTAGTGTCCAGTGACTCCTGTTCATAGGGGTGAACCTCCTGCCTCTGGTCTTGAACCTGGGGGAAGTCCTTCGACTAAGCAGAGGAGAGAAGATGCCCATGGCTGGTTTTGTCTCATGACTCAGACATCAGCAGAGAGAGAGATGTTAAAAATGAACAAATGAGTGTTGTTAACAACAAGAAAACTGCTGCCTCCAGGAAAAATTTTGCCAGCTTCAGTTTTCCTTTCTTTCAGCTCAATATGCCGATTAAACTATGGCCAAAGCAGAAATTGTTATAGTTTTATTTTTAAAGAACATAAACAATGGCATTTTATAAATGCAGCAGTGTTCCTTTGTCCAGAAGGAATGAATATTTTGGCTTCCTCCACGAGATGCAGTTGCAAAGAGGTGTTCAGCTGCTGTCCCAGCTTCATGATCCCCACAGAGCGTATGCCAAAGAAATACAATCCTTCTGCTATTGTCTGCCTGCGCTCCTTTCCGAATACACTTGCAATCACAGGCATGAGAAACAATTGAGATGGGAACATTTGCTGGCTTTAAAACTTGCTGGACGACAGCTCAGCCTGGCTTCCAGCTCAAACGATCAGGGAAAGAACTGATTCTGCCAGGGAGTGTGGGGTCCCACATCCACACATGAAGGACTCTACTGAGCCTTGTGGAGGATGGTCTTTGTTTTCCACTGTTATTCATTTACTCTGCTTTGTTAGCACTGCTAAGACTCTGCACAAACTTGTTTTTCTTTTGTCTGCCATTGCTCTAATTCCATCTTAAGTACAAAAGGGCTCTTGTCACATTGAACAGCCTCTGCATCCATGTGATCATGATGGCAAATCTAGCATTATATGGGATCAGTGGGCAAGTGCAGATGACTTTTCAACACAGTCCATTGCTTTAATGCATTGAAAATATTATGAAATGCCTATTCCTAAAATAATGTCTCCCTTTTAAAATAGTAGTATTTGGTGGTGTTGGTATGTGTGCATTGGAAAGAAAATATACTGGTAAAAATTAAGCAAAGGTTTCTGCCTTTCCCTTTGCTGAAAATCCAGCCTGTTTTCCTTCTATTAATTCTCCTGGAAATCTACGGCTACCTATTACCTTGGACTGCAATGGCTTCAAAGGGCTTTTATAAACCTTTGGCCCTGTCACTATAAAAGCCTTCCATGTTTTTGCCAAACCTCCCTCAGAAAGATTACTATTGCTTTGAAGGTGCCAATAAAGGAAATTGCTTTCTCAAGGAAAGAGCTGGGAAGACAACCCTAGACCCTTCATTTGGATTTCCTCCAGTCATAATTTATTGGAACTGAAGAGCAATCCCAAATATATTACAAAAGGCACCATGATCCAGGCAGCAAGGTCCCTCTGGGCAGTTCTTAGTCATGTTTCAGTGCCTCCTGCCCCTTCTTTCAGCTTTTGAGTAAAAGCTTCAAAGAAAAAAACAACCCCTCCCACACCCAGCTGAGCTGTGAGGCATTTAGCACAGGCTGCAGCTGGCAGTGGGGAGGTGACAGGCCATCCCAGTGCATGGCATGGCCTCTATCAGTCAGCTGCTCACAGGGGTGAGCGATCCCACATGGTGAGTAGCAGCCCTGGATCTCAGCTCCACGTGCAGGTGGCCCTGTGCCATTCTCTGTCATCACTGAAAGAAGGTTTCTTTCTTTCTTTATCTGTGGGGTTTTTTTTGCTATTTTTTTCTTTAACCCAAATCCTTTTGTACAATCTTCTTAAGAGTAGCACATGCTGCTGGACCACCTGGAGGGTGCATAAACCTGAAAAGATGAGGCACAGAAGGATCTGTCATCTTTATCCACAGAGACAAGCTGGAGTCTGCTTTAAATTGAAAAACGGACAAACTTGGAAAGTTACTCGGAGTTCTATTATTAGCCCAGCCAAGCTGAAAAATGAGGCTGTGCAAATGAATGCACGTTGCCTCATACTTCTTGCCCAGATTTCCTAGATGGAGTCTGGAGAGCTCGAACTCACACCGGGAGCTCCAGGGGAGGTGAGAACTGACACAGAAGGCAGCACGGCCGCTACAAGTTGCGTATTGCTGCTTCTCCTGCTGCTGCGATTTCTGTTAAGTTCTTTCAGCCCTTCAGCAAGTGACAATGTGTGAGTACATCTATCAGCCCTTTAATGAGCATGAGGGGATCTACTGTATGCTGTCACCATACGCTCTGCCTGAAGCCAGGTGCAGGGACACTCAGGTCACCCTTTGCTGCCCAACCTCCAGCAGCACCATCCTCTGAAGATGACCAAGCCATGGTTTGGTCTGATAAAGCATCCAAATGTGGCCTCAGTGGTGTCACTGAGGAAGCAAGTGAGGAATCAATGCTACACACATACAGATATCTCATCCCAGCCTCACACAGTGAGAAGTGGCCTGTCGCGGTCCGGGCGCCAGCGTCTGTACCGCCTCCCAAAAGGGAAGAGGATTGAGGGCAAGGCGAGACACTACCCCAACAAGCTCGT
>JAVSBS010005400.1:121207-135249 GCA_033124195.1 Coracias cyanogaster
TCCCTGATGATTCATGGGAGTCGTAGTTTAAGCTGACTTAAAAAGACATTTTAAAATGGTGGGTCCGTTTGCCACATGGCCTTAAAATGTGTTGTAGCTGCATGGAACAGGACAGCAAAGCTGGGGCCAGGGAAGCAGCTGTGCTGAGTCCTTCATCTGTGCAGGGAAGGGAGAGGCTTGGGCAGGAGCATGGGGAAAGTGGGAGGATCATTTACTGGAGGGAAACAGATTGGCACAGCAAAGATTAATCCTAACCCATGTTTCTCCATCTTTATATCAGTGTGTGAAATAGTCCCTTCTGCCCTTCCCCTGCTCTGTGGATTGGGACAAGCAAGGAAGGAAAAACTAATAATGCTTCTTAGTAACAAAGCCACCAAATTCTTGTTTCTTTTAGTTTATCTTTTATTTTGAAGATGTTTGACTATGCTGGATCACCTGATACTTGAAAATGTTTTTCAGCTATTTGACCAAAAGAAATGTTTTGCCAGCAGTGTTTTGTGAAGAGACAGGGCAGGCTGAATGCACAATGAAATGGGAGCTTTGGATGCACACAAATCAGCGCAGTGCCAAAGCAGAGGTGTAGCTCGATTGCTTAGGTGAATTATTATGTAGCAACAGGCACCTTCTTTCTTTCTCTCTTGTCCTCTCTGTCCCAAGGGCAGCTCCTGTGCGTGGAGCCCAGCAGGGTCCTGCTGAGAGCAGCACAGGGCTCCCCCAGCTCCAGGGGTTTCAGACCCAGGAAAGGGGCTGTTGGAAAAACGGAGCCTGAAACAGCAGGCTCAAGTTCAAGGTAAGATGCTGGGAGGCTGCTGGCTGTGTGGGCTCCTTCAGCCTTAGTGACTTCTCTGTCTGAGCTCTTCTGATTTCATCAGATGATCCAATATCCTCCAGTGTATTTAGAAATCATTGCGGTTATTTAAGTATGTGCATGAAACAGGTTTCCCTCCATCTTTCTGAGGCACAGAGTAGTTTATGTCGTAAGGGACCTCTAGAGATCTTTAGTCCAGGTTTTAATATCTTTGTAGATGAAGACTTCATAGACTCTTTGGGGCACAAGTTCTAGTGTGAATAATTTTTCTGACATCTAGTTCTTTTGCTGCCTGTTCTTTTGTATGACTGTTGCCTCTTGCCCTTTCACTCTCAACATCAGAGAAAAACCTGTCTCTGTCCCCTCTATAACCTCTCCTTAGAACTTCTATAACCTTTAGTTAAATTTCTGTATAAGTAAATTGTTTTCTTGGGGAGCTGACTCAGTATCTTGATGTTTGGCTGTTATCAAAATATATTTTTATTATTAACTTGTTACACGAAAACAGATTTAATGGCTGGACATGCAAAATAGCTGTATCCCTGAGACTTTGCATCCGTGTGACTTCCCTGATCCATAGTTAGCTGCTCAGAGAGGTTGTGGAACTACATGGCTCTTCCTTTGGGGAGCTCTTCCAGAGCTGAGTCCTTCACTGGTACATTAATCACCTCTTGTGCTTTTCTGGTCTGGTTGACCCCTTTTGAGGTCAACTCAATCAAATCACTACTATTCAAGATTTCAAAATGCAACAGACAAAACATAGACCCAGTTCTCTTTTGATAACACATTATTCCGTGATAATGGTGATACTTTGGTTTTCCTGGTAGTTATCAAGATGCTTTTCTTTTTTGTATGCATCAAAGCAGTAATAATTTGACTTGTCTTCCTTGAGTAATGATTTTGTCTTACACTTTTTTTAGTTACATTTATCTTCAAGGCATTGATTTCATTCCTTTTTAAATTTTTTAAAGTTCTTTCTCCTCGTGCTTATTCTGTAGTGATTCTGAATGAATTATACTGGCTTTGTAATTATTTTAAATAGACAGTACTTTTACATGTAGTGCCCCAGAAAAGGGAAAAACCTTAGGCTAAACTATTCTAAGGATAACTTTCCCTGCACCCTTAGACGGTTTTTTGAAATACTGTTAACAGTTTCACTGAACGTATTAACTACAGTAACTGATTGTTTCATTGTTCTGTGCAACACTTTCTAACCTTCCTACCTACCAGCACTCACTGGAGACCCTCCGAGCTGGTACCCTCCTTGCCTGGGGTGGGTGGGAGTGGGTGCCCAGCCCACCCCTGTGCAGGACTGATGGGCTCAGAGAGAGTTCATGCACAAGGGAGACTTACTGGAGATCAGACTGTCGGATTTAATTTTCCCAGATTTCTGGGTGGTAGATTGAGCCAGCAATTTAGTTTACTAAGTCCCTGAAAATTGCAGACAGCTCAGTATGCTGCCAATCAGGGTCTTGCCAAAGGGTTGCAGAGAGGAAAAGGTAGTAGTGTTCCTGTCAGCACGGATTTGCTGTGCAGATGTTGATCTTGCTTTTGACTCGTCAGAGCAGCAAATTTGTATTCATAGCACACAGCCGATTGTGCATTAAGTCAGTCCCTACAATCAGTGGAATAGTTTATTTACATAAGTTTGGTTTCCAGGACTGTGTAGCAATGTGAATGTTGATGGATTAGGTGATCTAACTCGGGATGGAAGCTCTGCCTGCTTACATGTACCAACCTATAGATGGTCAAGATTATTGGTTCCGATATTCAGTGTCAGCAGAAGATCAGCCCCTACTTCTGGGAGGCAGAGTTAGGTGACCTAGAGGCTGTGCATGGCTTAGTGGACCTCCTGGACTTTGAGAGTGGCTCAGGCTATCTGTGCAGCTCTATCCATAAGCTGTAGGAGAAATAGGAACTCATTTGAGGGTATAAACTGCACTGGAGAATGTCCCCACGTGTCCCCCCCCCCCCCCTTTTTTTTTTCTTCCTTCATTATTTTGTTCTTTTCTCCTTTTGTGTTTTATGTAATGGTTCTAAACGTTTCATTGCTAGTTCTAGTCAAACATAATTCTGCACAACACAAACAGATGACCACAAAATCCCATCATTTGAGATGTAATGTTTGCTGTAATAATAGCTACATCGTGTAACTTGTGACAGTGATGGTCCTAGCTGTCATATTAGGAGAGACGCAGCAATATGACAGGGACTGGGTATTTATTCTGGTAAAAGAAAAAGCTATAAAAATATGTGTGTCATGAATTCACATCCATTTGAGTAATTTCTCAGAATTACCAGTAGAGAAAATCAACCCATTTAGACCTAGAAAAGAGGTAGCTGAAGACACACATTTGACACCTCAAGACACCTATCTGGACCTTAGAGAATCTAAAGGACCAGATTCAAATTGAGAAGTATAGGTATCATGTCCAAAAAGGGGGCTTATTATGGAATAAGCTTCCAGAGGAAAATGAACAAAGCTGAAGCCTGACCAATTTAGGATATTTCTGTAGCTCTGTCCTCCTATGCAGCACTGCAGAAAAATGATATTTGCTTTCAGCCTTGCTGGAAATAAGCATATGTGGACTCACTTCACATGGGAGATGACAAAGAACCAGAAACCCCACAGGGACTTAGAGTTTGCTAATCTACTTTACATTTCAGTTGTTCTGATACCATGGTGATGGGCAACAGTAGAAAAAACTAAAATAGAGTATAAGTGTTTTCAACAGCTTTCTCTTACTAAGTGCACTTCATACTATTATGAGAAAGTCCTCTTGATTTTTTTCCTCTTTCTCCCACTTCAAATAAATTGTCTAGTACCTAAAAGGTCATTTTGAAGAACTTTGCTTTTCTATAAATTACTGGATTTTGTAAAAACACTGAATATAAGTGACAATCTCTTGTCTGTCTGTATTTAGTACCTTACTTTTAGACTCCTAAGAGAGAGCCTTTACCAATTTCCTCAAAAGGAACAAGGTGAGGGAGAGGCAGGGGGAGGGTACTGTACTGCATTTTCTTTCTGAATTTTCCATGTATCTTGAACAAGAGTGGAATGAATATCCCAGAATAATTAGTGTAATGATAATAAAGAAGGCTGCGAGAAGTCTTATCTTCTAAAAAATGTGTGTGTTGTTTCTCTCTGCAGAGTGTTGTGAATGGCATCCAGTCTAGTGTGTGTGCAGCTTTTTGATATAGTTGCATTTGAATAGAAAGCAGCGAGTTTTGTGGGATTTTGCTGATCTTCTAATAACTTATTTTTCCCTGTCTTCTGGAGCTAATCTTATGCCTGACTTCAATGATTTTGAAGGTATTTGAGATTTGTTTGTTACTTGATGGGGTTCAGTTATTAACACTCCTGTCTACTTACATCCACTACATGATCCCAGCGGTGACAAACTGGCAGCCACAATTATTGCCAATAATTGAGAAGTGACACTGCGCATGTAGGGCTGGCTTTCAACCTGCTTCAGACAATGGAACCTCTGTACAGAACAGCAGGGGTTTTAAAGGCTAAATTCCAAGTCAAAACATATCACTTTCTGCTAAAGAAGAATGCTGTGCATGTAGGATGTGCTAAGCCTCTTGCAGGAGCAAGTCTTCTACCTTTCATTTCTTTTCATACCTTTCTCTTACCTATTTTCCGTTTACCTTTCAATTTTCCTCTCTGTGCTCCAGATAACTTTCCCTTACTTTGGTGCTGCTTGATGCTCAATGGCCCATTCTAATGCAATATTTAGGTGCCTCCTGGCTATAGTTTAAAAGTTGCTTTAACATTTTCTGCACTGAAGTAGATTTTTCTTATAGCCCAACAATTCTCAGTTCTTAGCTCCTTAGGCTCCTGTAGTTAAGATTTCCAGGGCCATACCAAAGGCCGAGATCTCAGTGGCTCCTACCTCATTTTCAGCATCAAGCTTTTTTATCCAGTAGTGTCTTGTCTTTTTGCATCACTCAGTGTTGTTGGTACTAGTTCCTTCTTATTTTCCAGGTGCTAAATGGCACTAGGAGGCAGATGAGCATTTATATAGAAAACTTGCTGTATTATTTTTGTGTGTGTAACAGAGTGGTATGAGATTCAGGCTGAGTGTGAGACAGGCATTTAAAACTGTGCTGGGAACAGAAGCTGACAAGACTGAGAAAGCAGGAGGATCATTTCTTTTGCTTCAATTTAACATCTAACAATTCTCCTTGGTTTTGTCTCTCCTACCAAGGTCCAGAAAAGAGAAGCACAAGAGCTCTCAGTGCCAGCTTGAGATTATCCCATTTTAAATGTTACTGAAACACTGTATAAATTGCTGCTAAGAAAGCAGAGTCACTTGACCTTTTTGATGCTTGCAGTGACTGCTTTGTCATCTACTCTTCATTATAATACCATTTTCAATGGTATGAATCTTGTAGTATTATCTGCTGCTCCAATATTTGGGGCAGTGCCCTACTTGCTTTCAGGCCTGTCAGTCTTGGCAAGCGAGGGGAAATCTCTGGGGAAATATTGGTGCTCAGCCTTTAATAGACTAATCTGCACCATGATGGAGTCTCTTCATTGCTTTCCAGGGACTTTGCTTCAGGCCTTCACTGATGCAATTTGTGATTTTAGAAAGTGAGAGACCTGTATGAATTACAGTTTGCATTTCTTTCTCTCACACACCCATTCATGGAGTACTGTAACCAGGGGAATAAAGTGTCAGTTACATATTTATCCATGCCAAACCAGGTAAGGGTCAGATATATCAATAACCCATTTTACAGAAAAGGAGGTGAGACAGATGAAATGATTTCTCCTGATCAATGCATACAGGATAAAGCCCTGCTGAAATAGGCAGCTGAACTGATGTTAATGATGAGCTCATTGTTGCTCAAAGGTGTGTTCCTTCCCCATCCTTTCTCTCCTTCTGGTGACACCACAGCCCTGCTTAAACTCTTGACATGTCCATGGAGTTTTCTGAGCTGCAGAACACTGTTATTTTTCCTTGGTTAACTTTATGTAGCAAAGGGAGTTGCAGGGTGAGCTGAGGGTTCAATGGGAATGGGCAGGTACCTGGCCAGTGGATGGCTGAGGAGGACATAACCACTTTTTTCCCTGGCAGCCACAACTGTGCCGCGCTGAACATCAAGAGCTGATCTGTCTTCCCCCATCCACTGTCTTTCCCAAAGTTCAGTCAGAAAGAAATTCTTCATGAAAGGCATCTGGCTTGTGTGAAGAAGTAGATCAGTACTGAGACCCAGCTCTTTCTCTATCTTGACATCTTATGATATGCAAAGCATCATGCAAAAGCCTTATTAGCTGGTATCTTTACTTGTTCCTTGAATTACTGCATCGCGCATAGAGTTAGTTGCCATTGATCTGCTGAGGAGCAGACCCTCTCTCTACGCTGTCACTGTTGCCATCACCCAAACCCATGCTGCTGGGTCAGGGTGAGGCAGCAGCACCTGTAGTTTCAGCATATGGGTGCCTGTTGCCGTGCCCTCCTCCCGCCCCGCTCACCTTGCACCCAGCCACAGCAGCACCGGCAAAACCAGCACAGCACGTATGCCACCTCCCAGCTCCATTCCCTCTTCTCCCCAGGGTGCCAGACAGCCCATCTTCCTGGTAGTATTTTTCATGATATGGCATATTTGTAATCGATTAATTCTGCAATGGAAGCACACCAATCATTCTTGGCAACATATGGCAACTAATCTCTCCTTAAGCAGTTAATTAGGCACCATTTGTATTCACATGTCGCCCTTTGCGTGCTAAAGCGGCTGCGGCTCCTGTAGGAAGCTGTTTGTTCTGGGTTGTCTTTCTCCTTCCTTCCTTTGTGTGGAAAAATGGGATGTTTCATACTCATTTCTTTGTGCATGTTTTTTTTAAAGAATGAAAGAAATGAGGTGCTGTGCTGGGGTGCAAGGCTGGAGTAAAAGAATGACCCAGGCTTGAAGGTCCTGGGTGCAGGTGGAAAGGAGCAAGGGGTCAGTTTTTTGACTCCGTGTGATAACAGGGGTAATGGTTAATTTGGTGGGAATTGCCCTCCCCGTGCACTAAGGAGAGGCTGGAATTAGGTGTCTTGGCAGAGCTGATCAGGCAAACCTATTCAGAAGGTACTTGTATCTTAAATGCTATTTGCTAGCCAGCATTATTAATTTCTAAATTTAAAAGCACTAATCTATTGTATTGAAAACTTAAAATGTGTTAGCGCTTGGCCTTAACAAAACAAAAAGGAGGAAAAAAAAATTCCACAGTGTATATTTTGGTACTTGCATGTGTTTAACTGGCCCTTTTATTTTACTGCTCACACTGCTGAGAATCACCCAGAGTACTGTGTGAAACCGTTTTACGGAGGGAGAAATAGGTATTGCTGCAACTGCAGGTATCTGAAACTTTTCCAAAAAAAAAGGAGGGAAAGAAAAAAAATTGAGCCATCCTTAGAGGAGGGAGAAATCAAAATATACTTCACCTATTATTATAATTTATTCTTTTATATTACAATCAGTTCTGCAGCTCCCAAATCAGAGCTCTTTCATGTTAGGCACTCTCCAAACCATCCCACGAACATGGTCCTTAATTCACAGTGCTCATAACCAATATCAAAGGCCATGGGACTGGAATTGTTCTTGCTTTTCTGTTATGAATGGGGAGGTACAGCAAGGATAACTGTAGTTCTAGGGGTGAAAACAAGGTCTGGATGCTTGAATGTCAGATGCTATGCTGCAGCGAAACGATATCTTTCTTCTCTCACCGAATTTCTAGTCTAGTATTGTGTGTCTGAGATCTGGATGGCATTCTAACAACTTCAGAGGGAAAAACATGTAATGGACAATCAATAAACCGTTTGTTGGGGAAATTTTCTCCTACTAGAACGATAGAATCAGGAACCAAAAAGGCATGGGAAGATATTTCAGAGCTGTTCATCAATTATCACTGCTATTTATTTTCCTGAAATTGAAATGGAAAACTTGATGCCTGAGTTGGTTTGAAGACATCGAAAGTCCATGTTGTTCCATTCCCTCCAACTTTGGTAAACTATTTGCAAGTCTATGACAAATTACTAATCAGTCTACAATTTTTCATACCTGTCTTGTCTCTCTCTTGCTGTGCTTTGGTGTGATTACTGCATAGTCTATCTCACAGCATCTTGTAAATGATGTATCAGCCTTATTGAATGTGGCGTTCCCTCCTGCATTTGACGAGCTGAGCCCAGCCTTGGATTAAGCAGGAGCATGTGAGGACTGAGCTTTCCCTGCTCCCTCAGTGCAGGTTGCTCAAGTCAGGCTCAGAGTTAAAAGCCTCTGAATTCCCCCCAGTAAGCTGGAGTTTCTCCTATTCCTAGTAACAGCAGTTGTGCAGTGTTTCAAATAGCTTCAGACTATCCTCTAACGTTTACTGTCTTCTGTTAACTTTAACATCCTTTCCCTTTAGAAGCAAGTATAAATGCACTAACTACAAATAATACATCACAAAAGCCATGTTGTAACATGGTTGGTTTGCTTAATCTGTCTGTGAATGACTCTTTCCCCATCACCAGCCTTGTTAACCCAATCTAATTTTTGTTTCCTTCCCCCTGTGATTGCTTTTTTGTGTGCAGCTGAGAAACTCCATTCTTTCAATGTAATCTATCACAGCTTTCTGGATGAGTTCTTCAGGGTCCTCTGAGGAAAGCCTGAGACCCAAGGTGCAGCAAGGGCAAGGGACAGCTGTGAGAGGGCTTTTCATGGATGTTACTCCATTGCTACTCACGAGCCCCACCCGGATTTGGGCCCAGTTGAATTTGGTGCACTACATGTGTGACAGGAGGGCCTTTCTCTCTTCTACAAAGTCTTTACAGGCTGAATACCCAAGAGGGTTAAAGTGTAGGGAAACATAAATCAATGGGAAATCCACCGAGGCCAGTTACTGTGAAGTTTCTAGAAGAGTGAGTTACAAAAGTACAGGAAAAATCAGGAAGCTACAGAACATTACAAGATGCCTTCATGTACTAGGGACAGATAAATGAGATAAGAAGCTTTCTTGGTTTGGGTTTTTTTTTTTTCATAGCCATCATTTCAGTGTCTCCTGGCTGCTGTGGTAGCAGCTGACTTATTGCATCAGTTAGCATATGGGACAGATTTGCTGCCATTCAGAGATGCAGGGTACAAGTGTAGCCCCAAGGCTGCCTACTTTAATGGGCTCTCTGCTCTCCATCACATCAGTGCCATTCCAGAGCAAAGAGGTCCTGTGTGGGATGAATGGATGATGCTAACAGCCAACAGTTTACTGGTTTGGCTGACTTCCCCTTGGGAGTCTGAAGGGACGGGACTGTTGTGATGTTGGCTGTTGGCCTTAGAAAGTGAAAGGCGGGATGTATTGAAGGAGCAGAAGGTCCTTGAGGCCACAGAGAACAGCACAAAACCAAGAAACCCTCAGTGATGGTGGGAGACACTGTACAAAGGAGACTGAGTGATTAAATAGGTCTCGTTTGCTGCACTTTTGCAGGGATGATGATATATTAGAAAGAGATTTGAAGTAACCCAGCCCTCAAATGAAGGGGACCAGTCAGATGGGATTAACAGTGATGGCTACTTGTATGCCAAAGTGACATAAGGATGACGCTAAAAGGCCAGAAGCTCAAGAGAGAAGTAAACTCTGTGTCTTATTTGGGAGAAAAAGAAAAGCAAGAAAGAAGGGGCAAGGTGGCAGGGGCGAGGGAGTTGAGAGGTTGCCACAACTTGAAAAAGATATTAGAAGTGCTACTATATTAAGCAAAGGAAGGCATCAAGGGGGAATATTTTGCTTTTTCAGAAGTTTTTAAGAACTGTACTAATAAAGTAAGGTGATCGTGCAAGGTCAAGGAGGCCAAAAATGAGCAATGAGACAGCTTTACTGTGCTGACAGATACATGACTCTCCACCTGCCATGACCCAGATGTGGGACAAAGACCTGAGGTAAGAGGCATAAGATAAATAGTGTTGCAGGAAGGCTTTAAATTACAAAGGATCAATTCCTCTGACATAAATGAGGGTTCTTTAACCTCTTCCCCCATGAGTCAGCATTTCTGATGGGACATGATTTACACAAAAACCCGAGAGATATTACAGACATGATTGCAAGTGAAGAATGTAAATTTAAGAAAATCAGTACTTAGCTAGGAAGGATGGAATAAAATGCAACAATTCTGTTGTTAAACAGGTCTATGTAGTCATTAGCCTGTGAGCAGAACAAAATCCAGAGTGTCGTGTTCAACAAATTATGGTTCCAAACTTCCTGACTTCAAGGGGAGTCTCTGCTCATTCTGCTTCTATTAAAGGTAAGATCTGTTTTAAGCCAGGCTCTCAAGGGACTGGACTTTCCCGGGCTCATATAGATCTACCCTCCTTTGCAGAAGTGTGGAATCATGACACTTCCTTATTAACCCATGAACCTAGTATGAGCAGGGGCTGACCTCCACTGTGCTACCACTTAAGTTATCCAATTTTATCTCATTTGCACACATAATTTGCTGCTAAGGTGACATTATTGAGGGCTCATGACAATGAGGACATGTTAATTAGGAGAAGGGGAAAAGAATAAACACAGGCCAGAAATCTGAGCTGGATATGAGGTTGTTTGAAGGCACAATGAAACACAAACCAAAGATGGTTGTAAGGTAGGTCTTCCTTTGTCTCTTGTTGAGATGCTTGTAGGTTGTAAATCCATGTAGTTCAAACTGCTTGTATGATACCCGCAGCCTGTTTTTAGAAATCTTGCTAGAGGTTTGTTTAGGATTTACCTTTCCCATGTAGGTTTTGGTTTTGTTTGTTTTTGTTTGTCCTTGCTTGTTTTTATTCTTCAAAACTGGAAAAGGAACAATGCAGCTCCCTCAGGCCAGTGACTGTCCCAGAACCAGTTCAGACTGAGTTTGTCATCAAATTGTTTTTTCTAATACTTGTATTCTAAGATGTTTTTTACTTAATATTGCAACCATAAAAGCCTTGACTAATAAGGATAGTCCTTATGCATAACCAACTTTCTAATCTTTGTACTTCTTACACGTCCCACCACAACCTGATTTGGAAATGCTTTCAGCAGCAGTGCTGCTCTCCACTGCTCTGACAGTCCGAGGGAGCCCAAGGCTGCAGATACCTGAATGTGGCTGTGGTAGCAGCATCTCTTGTTCACATATTGAGCAGGAATCTTGCTCAGGTGCAGCTTGATGATGTCTGAAATGTGAACTGTGCCATAACCAGTCCACTGGCTTTCCTCAAGAAGATGCACAATGATGCAGTTTTTGTTCAGTAACTCAGATGAACACATAATGCATCAAAGACCTGCAGCAGGATCAGTGACTGGTGGGAAAGGCTCTGAAGCTGTCTCTACTGAAGCACTAGTTATGACTCTGGGCTTACCCCAGAGCTGATAGCCAGGCTGTGGTAACCCTCCACATCCCCATTGCTAGCCAGTTGTTACTGCCAAGTAAAACTTGCAGTTCTACTCTACAGCCATTTGTTTTAGAGGCCTCATTTTCCTGTTGAAGGTGTTTCAACTATATATATATATATCTTTTAATAGCTTTTAGAAACCAAAACCATCTTTCAGTCTCAATGGTCCCAAATGACAGAAAGTCTCTGAGAAATGGATGCTTGCTGCTCATGTTACCCTTGTGCAGCCGTAACTAGGTATGGTGGGAGGCCAGGACAAGCAAACAGGACATGAAGAAGTTTGTAGGAACTGCTGGGCTTGAACATCCCGGAGGAGTGTCAACTGCTGTTTCTCACAACTCATCCTCACAGCCCTGGTAAGTCCCAGGCACTTATTCTGGGCAAACTCTCTCCTGAAGGGGAAAAAGGGAGGGGGTGAAGACCAGAAAGGCTGAGATTGGCCTGACATTTTTATATCCCTTTGAGCTATAAAAATGAATGGGGAAAAAATGCCTACTTTAAAATGCTGAAACAAGTCCCAATAATTTCGTATGTTTCTCTTCATTTTACAGCATTAGCTGTGAGTACTTTTAATGAGTCTTTTTATGAAAACCTCTTTTGGTGTGGGGGGAAGTTATTAAGCCTCCTACAAAGGGTTTTTATGGTTTTAATTATAAACAGGTAATGGAGTCTATGTAAAAATTACCTTTTGACTTTGCAATAAAACCTATTTCCCCCAAGGTAAGAGCTCTATAAAGAGAGAATTACACAGCATGGGAATGAAGAAGTCAGCTCTGAAATCACAAGGTGGCTGCTCAACAGCAGCTTCCAAGAGCCCTAGGGATCCAGCAACCTTAGTCTGCATGTCTGTCTGTCTGCTGCAGGCCAAGGAAACCACAGAGAGCAATGCAAGGTTATAGGGTTGCCCAGACTGTCTCACTGCGTTGCATTAGAGCAGCCTCAGGGCTTCTTTAACTTTGTTGATAGTCACAGACCACCCAAAAACCACAGCTAGAGACCGATACATGGTGGAGGGATGTTACAGCTCTGCTGCTTTCCTTTGAGCTGTGCAGTGGACTGCACTGCTTGGAAAGATTCACTTTCCTTTTTTTTTCTGGATAATTTTTCTAGATTACCCCCCCCAGACTTTCTCACTTTCTCACTGGGCTTTGCCCACTCTGCAGCGGGAATAGCTTGTATCTCAACCATGGAGAAAGTCCCTGTGTCAGAAAACTGTTTTGGTGTTTATCACCACAAAGGAGTAAGACTTCTGCTAGTCCTGTTCTGGAGAGGTTGGTCAAAGTCTGAGCTGTCAGTACAACGAAGGCCAGTAGCCACAACTGCCCTTTTCTCTGTCTTGAAGGGAAAACAGTGCTTTGCCTCCTGATGTCAAATGCACATTTTCCTGATTATTAGAGGAGGCATTTTCTTGGCACTAAGACCCACTGCTGGCATTCAGCACTGAGCTCAGCTGTACCAGTCCTGTAGACTTCTTATGACCTTGAGTAAGTCACTTTATTTTCCTTTGCTTTGTTGTTCCTCCCCAGTTCCTCCCCTTTCTTCCTGTCCACAAGGTGGTCAAGTCTTTGATGAGTGGGGTCTTTTACTATAAGGTCAAGTGATCCAAAGAGATTGAGTTACTGTGACTTAATGAGTTAATTACATTGCTTGTCTGTCAGCAAGAACTGACTGTACGTGTGCTCTTACCTGACTCCTGCTAGGAAATGCAGCACATTGTTTTAAAACAGCATAAATAGAGTTACTCCAGCCAATAATCTACTGCATGTGAAATTCAGAAATAAAGAAAGGCTCCTGAAAGAAAAGACTCTGAAATATAAACATTTGCAGAAAACGTGAAGCCTCTTTTTTTTTCAGAGTGCAACCCTGGTGTCCAAACATGCTGACGTCCACCTGGCAGCAGAGGTCAGTGAGGCCACAGCAGGACCCTGTCTGGCAGGAAGACATCTCCATGGGCACATCAGGTAAGTCATACACTTGGGCCAGCGATGCACAAGCAGCAAAACTGGCAAATCCGTAACAAAACCAGACAGGTGGCCGAAAACTGGCTGAGGGGTGACCCTTTCAGAGAGACGAGCCAACAGCATGCGGATGGGCTGTTGGCAGTGCTGACTGGCAGGGAGCAGTGGTGTCACCCATGGTCACCAGGTGAGTGGCACCATTGCAAGGCCTCAGGCTCCTTCCAGATGTCTGGGTATTACCATAATGCTCTAGTGCAGACCAGGTATCAACGTCACCTGCTAGAAGTGGCTAGTTATTTGACTAAGGTATTACACAGTTGGTCAATATAAATTTTAATTGCCGCCTTTGAGCTGGGAGATGAAGAAAGAGTGAGGTGGAGAGGAAAAAAACACAGCTTCACAAACTGTAATTTGCTGCCTTTTAGCTCTCCCTGTATATCATTTATAAGGATATATAGACTGTTATGGCTCATCTGTATCCCTCTAATCATTAATGAGGTGCCTTTCATGCCCTAAAGTTAAAGTCGTAAAAGTAAAGTGTGTTTTCTACTGCAGGTCCATTTTAGTTCTTTATATAAATGTCCTAGTGCCCTTTATAATGTGTTTGCTATAAATCGTGACAACGGTATTTGTTTTGTTTTTCTATCTAAATGCAGTGTTGAGCGGAAACAGCCTCATTATCTCGCTATTTCCAAAGAGAATTCACTGTCTTTGAAAGGTGCTATATTAACAGCCCTAGAGATAGAAATCCCTGTACATGCAGACAAGGCAGACCACAGGCAGGCAAATTGAGCCTGCCCCTAACTTGCCATTGTGCTTGAAGTGATGAGTGCTTGGTTCCTCACTTACCTGCCCTGGACTTGTGGGTTCAGCAACAAGCAGGCTCATCCACACCTCATCTT
>JAVSBS010005400.1:135255-180743 GCA_033124195.1 Coracias cyanogaster
AGATTTTACCAAATCTAGGGAACAAAAATTTGTGTTTTACAAACTGGGTTCCCTCTTTTTTTGACTTTAGGGCAGCTTGCAACATGCTGAGCCCTGTTCTTTTATTTGTAATAATCATATTGATCACAGTAGTATCTGACAGCTGAGTCCACCACACTGTAGCAGACTCCTGGATTTGTTGAGGTCTCCCTCTAACAGTGTTTTTGTGGTTGTCTCTGCTGCTTCCTTGCTCTCCTGCATTTTGCTTTTAAACTTTCCAGCAAGCTACAATCCCACCAGTCAACATCCATAACCCTGCTGCAACATCAAGGAAATTCTTCAGGTCACATTCTTCAGTTTCTGCTTGAGCCAGCCTGCATGGCTGTGGCGTGGGAGGTGCTTCAGTCAGCTGGAGTTTCACTACAACTCTCTTAAGCTGGGGTGTGCAATCTGGTTTCAAGAAGGTTTAACTCAACTTGTGGCAGTATTTTAAACAGCACTAGGAAAGCAGAGTTGGTTGCCCAAGGTTTATAATCTAGCCTAGAATTTAGGTGTCACATTGAGGCCTGTAAGCTTTTGCAATACCTTTCCTTCCTTTTGGAGAATTCTCATTACACGCGCTGTAAGCCCTGACTTATCTGGATAGCAAATACACTAAGGCAGCCCTGTGCACATCCCTCCTGTGATGCCTCATGAGACAATGAAACAGGATAGTCCACTGAGAAATTCCACTGCAAAGCAGGTGGACAAGGTGTCCCAGATTTCTTTGTAAAAAACTTTGTTTCCTGGTGAAAAAAGGAATCTGGTACCAAAAAAAGTGTTAGAGAGAGAATGGGAAAACAGAGAGTAATAAATACATGGGGTTTAAGGTGTGAGACTGTTTTGACTGTCTTTTTCTTCTGCTAAAACCTGCCTTTCTCCAAGACAGACGCCTCTGTCAGCCCAGCTGTATCTTCACAGCACGATAAGGATTGCTTTAAGCCCCCAGGCATCCATAAAGCCTTTCCAGAATTGCTTATGGTTGTCTATTAGAGGGAGCTGATAGCTAATCTCCTCTGTACACACACCCACATGCACACACACACATGGCCTCTTTCATGTTCCTCCATTTCTTCAGAGACCCTTCATAAGTATGTCTTGGGTATCACGTAAAGTTCTTTGAAAGCAAGGAGCATCTTTCTTTTGGCTTCTGTGGGCTTTGACTGTGGGGCTTTTCCTTATTTTAGAGAAGACTTATTTTCTTCTTTAAAAATTTCTCTGAAGATTTTCAGAGAAGGTTAAAATAATGTTTACACCTCAGACCTGTGCCTGGGAGGTACGATACTATCATATACCAGCATCAGTTCCATGTTACAAATGTTTAAAGAATTAAAAAAATGAGAAGTGATTTTTCTAAAAACGCCTGTAACCAAGTCCAGTTCAACAAAGTGCTCGGGAATATGTTTAAATCTTGTTCATCTCACTGGGAATCCACTACGTGTTTTGCTGAATCGCAGCTGAAACAAAGACCTCCTGTTTCCCACTTACCTGCTAGAAAGGGCTGGATTTATTTTCTCTTTCAGTGTATTTACCACAGGTTTTAAAAACTTAGTTGTAAGTGTGTGAGGTCTTGTGTCATAGACATGTAGCTGGAATCCCTTTACAGAAGAGTTCTTCTCTATGTGTAGTGTATTGAAATCAGTGAATAGATGCTTTTCCTCTCATTTTCAGTCATCTCTTCTGGTCTGCGAAAGCATTAACCCTGCCATCCTCTTTATGCAGTTACTTTGGTTCGAAGAATTGCATATGGGTTGTTGGTTTCCTACAGCAGGCTGGGTGACAGGCAGGAGGGAAGGTGCTTCACCCCTTCCTGGGGATCCTTTGTACAGTCACAAAGTACTTCGGCACTCATAAAATATTTTGTACTAGACAATATTTCCATCACCAAAATGTACTTACCTATTTTGATCTTGGCAACTGAGCATCACAAAGGTTTTCTGTAGGTATCATAGAAAAATATATCTTGATGAGAAAACACTGTTCCAAGTGGATGTTTTCCTTTGTCCTCTGTCTGCCAACCTTCCTACAGTCAGCAACCCAGATCATTGAGAGTCCTCTCTTACTGACAGGATGTTCCAGAAACCCTGCTAATAAGGTCTATTCAGAGGCAAATCTCTCTTTTATTCAGAATTATGCTGTCTGTCCCTTTCTCCTTGTTATTGTGAAGGAAGCTAACCACAGGCATAGAAGCAAAGTGAATATTTTATCTATTCCAGCACTCATATCCAGGTAGATCTCCAAGTGAGATGTTTTCATCAGACAGGAGGTTGAGTGCTAGGCTTTTTTTTTTTTTTGTAATCTCACTCTTACCTTTCAAATGACTTGATATCCTAAGCAAAATATATCTTTCATAAAAATGGATGTTTACAACTAAGAGGCATAATTTTTACAGCACAGCAGTTGCCAGAGACTGCTGAATAGTGCACCAGATATGGAAGTTTTTCACAGCTTTGGAGCTAATGATTTGTAGGCATTGGCAAATACTGACTTTTTAAATTGGAATTACAGTATTTCAAAAGAGACAGATGGCCTTATTTATGAAAAGGGATTTAAGGACCACACACAGAAGGCTCCACAGAAAGACAAAGTGTTGTCAGAGACCATATATCATAAAATGTGATATTTAAAACAGTTCAAATTTTTATTCCCCTTTTCCTCATTGCCAGCCAAATCTAATGCAGCTGCTTTTTTAAAATCCAGGAATATTTGTGCCCTGATAAAAACAAACAGAAAAGAAGAGGAAACTTTGAGAGGTCACCTTCAGAACTGGAAATGTTGTAGAATTCACCTTGGCCTGAGCCAAATCCCTTTGAACCTATTTCTGTTAATGCCATTTTGTGTCTCTTTCTTATTATCCCTTCCATTCAATACCCATCATCTCAAACTCTGGAGACTTGAGTGATCAATACTTTTGGTTGTTTCCAGGTTCTTCTTAGGAAACATTCAAGGTATCTGGAGCACAGAATTCCCTGGTAGAAAGGCTGCAACGACAATTTGCCAGTATCGTACTTGGCCATCAGTTTAAAATACAAATTTGATCGTAGATTTAGATGGCCAAGAGTTACAGCAATTCCAACTGCTGTTTTACTGCAGAGCTCAAAGCAGTAATAGATGACACTATGTGTTGTTGGGACCAGAGGAGGAAAAAAGCCATTCTTGTTCAGAAGAATCTGCATAGTGATGTACCACGCAGGAGAGATCAGAAACTGGTACAGAACGCTGTAGACATTGACAGCTTTTTCATTCATCCACAAAACATCCAGAGCTGCATCAGGTTAGAAAGATTCAAATGGGAAAAAGCCCCACTAGAGACACTGCTACGAAAGCTGCTTCAATGTAGAGAGACAGAGGATGCGATAGTACAGTGATGGGCAGTCATATAAAACCTGTGCTTAATTCCAAATGAGAATCAACTCATAACACAGAATGGTACCTAGCTGTTTGTGCTCCACGGGGATGAACTCCTCACAGGGGAAGATATTCCTCTTCTGCTGTTGATATTTTATTTTCCAGCTTTAAGAACAACTCCAACAATCTCTTTCCTGTCAGCACAGCATATGTCTCCTCTGCTCTGCTGTTATCTGAACAGAATACAGAATGGAAGCAATTTCCAGAAAGCACAGCAAATATTAAGACATACAGAAGTGCAGGGCACAGGAAAAAAAAAAATCCCAGCAGTTCCTTGGCTCTCTGGAATACAATGTGGCAGCTCAAGTATTCATCAAGTTCAGACTACTCCAAACAAGGAGGCCAATTCTGAGCCTTTAGTTATATGAGGTGAGTTGTTTATATGTCTTGCAGCTTTCATATGTCAGTGTTACTTTTATATTTGCTTGTTTAGGTGCCTACACTTCCTGGAAAGCTGGGCATCTTGCACTAGTGTGTCCATACATCAGAGCCTCTGGCACTCGCATTGCTTTTTTTTGCTATTTGAATAACAAAGATCAGTATCTAGAGTATGAGAAGAACATTGATGTAGTGGTGTGAGTCATGCAGAGGACACCAAGGTAGGCAGGAAGTTTTGAAATCTTCATCTGTTGTGACATCCAAATCTCAACAAGTCCCTGAGCAACGTGCACTGTTTTGACCTGGTTTGGGCAGGGTGCTGGTCCAGGGACCTCCAGAGGTCCCTTCCAACCCATGGGTCAAAGCAAAATGCCGTGCATGTCAGTAGCTGAATTTTTGCCAGCCTGCTGTCCTGAACAGCGTACAGTAACACAAGAAAAGCTGCTGCAGTTCTGCTGACAACATCTTCTAGATGGGAAGAGGTTATTTTCTCATCCTAACCCAATGCATTCCGGTCAGCCAAACACAGAACTACATTAAGCCATCGGTTTACGTTACTTTTCCCATGTCACCTGTCAGAAGTGTCTTGAAGAAAGAAACTATAGAGCAGAGATTGGAGCTTCTGTGTCTCCTAATAGCGAAGGAGCCATCAATGTCCTCATTGCACCCAGGAGGACATGGTGGCTACCACTGCACATTCATGAAGAACCTTGAGCACCCATTGCATGACTTGTCTGTAGCTGCATATTCTTCAAGCTGTGGTTATGGTTGGAGCCACCATCCACAGGTAGTGCCCGAGACCAAGCAAAGATGTGGTTCCTATTTCAAAAGAGCTTATTCTCTTAGGCTTACTGGCTGCTTCATTAACATTTTTATTTGTGGGCTTGAGCTGGAAGATCCTTATTCCCAAACTCCTGCTGCTCATGTAGTTACCATGGTGGGAGAGTTATAGCCACCTCAGGGTGGTGACAGACAGACAGACACAACCATAGTGTGTGCTGCTAATTCACGAGCACTTAGGAAGTCCTGGGCTGAATTATTATTAGTCTGTAAAAAGACAGAACTACTATGTAGATCTCTTGAAAAACAAGACTCAATACCGCAGGGATAGACAACAAGCTGCAAGCTGCTGTGAAAGGAAAGGTCTGTTGTGTTTGACATTCTGTAATTTTTAAATAAAGCGTAATTTAGTGGCTAAAAATGAGCTCTTACAACTTTAATGGTAAGACCAATATGACTACTGGCACTAGGCTAGCTAGGGATGAAGGTGGTAATAAGAAATTGCAGGAGAAGAGTGTAACACAGTTTAATTTACAGCAAAACATGAGGAAGGTGGAGGGATCTGTTTATTTTAGGATTATGAAATTGCAGTGGTTTTTTGCTTGCTTTTTTTTTTGTTGTGTTTTTTTTTTAACAAGATTCCAGCAGAAGAGGATAAATGAAGATAAGTGGCTGACACAGGCATTCTGAAATTAGCACTGAAGCTTTCTGTTGTAGCCTGTCATTGCTCTGTAGCAAGAAAAAATGGAAGTATTAAGTGAAGATGCCATTAAAACAAAGTGTTCAGCTATAAGGGCTAAAAACCAGCTTGTTTTTATTGGCCCTTATGCATTTTCATTTTGCTACGCATTTCTTGTTTTACAAGACAGTTTTCCAAGGAGAGAGAAAACAGATGCATGGAGAACCTACTGACCTGTGCCTAGTATTTAGACTTTGCACATGCTTTCCTATGCTACATACTTATTATATAGTAATAAATAATATTAATAATACCTTAGATTTATGTAGCACCTTTCTATTCCCAGAGATTCCAAAGCACTTTGAAAACAGCAGGACTTAATTGTCTTCTCACTTTGCTTTTGCGCACTCGTGACTTCAGGGGTTTTACTCCTGATTCACACTAGAAATATACAAGAATTGGTTATCTCCCTTCTAGACCACAGCTAGGAAGAACCACAGGAATTATGAAAGACCACTTAGAAGCATAATAAACCATTTAGGACAGAGAATTGAAATGAGGGGGTTTGGCTTAACAGAAAAAAATATATAAGCAGAATATTCTAAGCCACAACGGGAATTTGGTTAGGAGCTGTGGCTCACAACCATTCAAAGCCTCTCTAGTCTTAAATGGTCAAGCTTGAGTTGGTTGGGAGCGAGGGCACTTTTGATGCAGTACTAGAATATCAGATTAGTGCTTGAAGTTGCTCATGGCCATCATCTTGAATTTGTGGGGTTTCACTGCAATTGTCCCTCCCTGTGTAGGTCATGCCTACATGGGGTTTGGAGTTTATAGAGTTCATTTCTAGCAAAGGATAAGTCCCTGTGAAGAGTCTTTGTGAAAGTCTTTGAAAACAATACTACACTTTTTCATTAATCTATGAAGTGTGTATGATCTCAAATGTGTAGTAGAGAGATCAATGTCCTATAAAGAGGACAGTACATATTGCAGTACTCGGAACAGTGTCCTCAGCCGGCAAATGAACATTTTTTTAATCAAAGCATTTTGAAAAAAACAGATTTCCATTCTTGCAAAAGCTGTTGCTTTAAAAATCTATGCCAAACTATTCAATTCATGAAGAATTATTCATTAGAAATCAGAATATTCTGACGGTTTAAAATGTTTTACTGTTTTGAACTTTCCCTTAAGGGGATTTTTTTCTTCTGCTTGATCTTCTAAGTGGCACAGTGCAAGTAACATTCAACCAAAACCAAAATGGAGGGGAAAATCTAATTGCTCCTTCCTATTGTTTAGATTTTCAGGCTTCCTAAAGATTAAATATTTTTGTTTTGATTAGAAACACTTCTATTTTTTTTAATTCCTAAAAGTCGACAGTTGCCTCTCTAAAGCAGAAATGCTATTTAAGTTCTTTTGTTTTGATGATTGACCTTCAGAGCCAGAAAAACTAATTCCTTCCTTCTCAACCAACTCAGCTGTGGCTGAGGCACAGGAAAAAAAAAGAGAGAATTGTTCATAGCTGAGGTGGGTTTTGTTGAGAAAACAGACCCCTGTTGTGGCGTGGAGCTAGGGCTTGGCCTTCTGAGCCCTGGGTACTTACATTCATGAGAAGAACAGAGTGAGGATGAGCTGCAAGTCTCAAGGTCTACAGCTGGCGTCCAGGTTGTCTCCAGCATCATCTCTGCTGTGCTGTGAGCTGTATTGGTTTTCTGAAGAAGGAAATATAGGCAGCGTGACAAAGATTGTTTAAAATGGATAGAGCTGCTAAGGGCAAGTGGGGTAACAGCATTCATGTGGGAAGATCCTGCATTTCCTCATTTGTGGAGGTTTTGTTCTCGGCAATATTTGCCCGTGAGAGTTGTATTGATTCATAAGCTTAGTTTATAACAGGTGCAAACTTTATAAAAGCTGGGGGTTTTGCTATTAATAAAGGACATTGATGTTTTCAGGACTACCAGGGCTGGATCTGCCCCCTTCCCTGCAGACATCTGTTCTCATTTACTGCATACACAAAACCTTTTGACCTGGGCTGTGATAACCACAGCTGGGTTCACCTTGTGTGTCCACGTAGAGAGAACAACGAATTCAGTTCAGACAGCATCTGTGATTTTGGCAATGCCAGTGCCTTAAGGTGTATCAGAAGAAGACAACCTGAGGCCAGCGTCCCTGGGATCCAGGTAGGTAGGTTTCACTGTCTTTAGTGGAAGGTACTAGGGACTAAAATTCAAATTGCAGACACAAAATATGAAATAGGCTGAGAAAACCACAACTGCCTGCAATGGTGAGAGGAAGGCATAGGTTGAGGACTCATGAGCATATGACATCCCCTTAAACTCCAGTGAATGAAGTATATGCACTATCCCAGGAAAAGATCCTTGGCTGCATCCAAGATAACTCAGAGGGAGACATTTTATGTTTTTCCTGTGGGCTGGGTAGCCTTTCGCACCTGAACAGCTTCCCCCGCTCTGCCCAACTCCTGCTTTTGATGTAAGGCCCCAGGTCTTGAAGCAGTTTTGTCCAGGCAGCCGTAAGTCCAGCAAAGACACAGAAGAGATTTGAAGGTGGAGATTGCATCTTATCTGAGGGAATTCCTAATGATCTGCAAAGTTTGCAGCACAAAAAATGAGAGCACATGCGTGAGGGCAAAGTGCACTGGCTGTTTTAAAATTATTCTTGTTTGTTCTAAAGGTTGAAGTGGTGCTTTATAGAGAAATAGAACAAGGATGAGGAAGCAGTAATAAACCAGGATTGTTGTGCAAGTGAACAGTTGTCTTCCCGAGGGGGCACTTACAAGCCCTACTGATGTGTGAAGGTACTCCTCATCACTCAGTGCTACCAGCTATTGTGATAAAAGTGGCCTTGCAAGGGCTAAACAGGAGCTCCTGGCTGGGGTAATGACTGCACTCATTCAGCCCTCCTGGGAGAGGATTTGCCTTGGACCTGGGAGAGTCTTGGTCTAAAGCTGTGTCTTCCTGCTTGCTGTTTATTGATCTCCAAGGAGAAGACTCCACTCAGGGTATCGAGGGTCATTCCTCACTGCCAGCTAGTTAAATAGCACAGGGCAAGTGGTAAATATGAACAAAGAGGCTTTAATGAGTGCTTGACACTTGAAATCTGATGATTCTTCACAAACGAAAGGGATGCTCATCTCAGCTGAGTAATACTTGAACCTGTGGCATTGCGCTATTTGGTGTCAGAATTGTGCACAGTATTCTGAGCTGAGTTCTTAGAAATGCCCTGGGAACCAAATGGGCTGCAATAACATCCTTGAAAAGAAATTCAGCTTAGAGGCGGTATTAAATACAAACCCAACCTGCTCTCAGGAAGCATTTACATGCTTCTGAGAATTCTGCCAAAATTTTTCAAGGCACAATAAAGAGTCTGATCTCTTTCTGTGCTGAATGCCAGCATTAAAAGAAATGGTTAGACATAAATATATCGAACTGCTGCTTTTCCTGAACTTACCTGCGTTCAGTGGGTATCAAATCAAACTGGCTTGCTCCAGGCAACTCAGCCTCCCATGTATTTCACAGAGCTGGGAAAGGTAAATTTGTTATATTCTTGCTGAGAGCTCTTATTTTCTCATCACAGGAATGACCTAGAATGGGGAAAGAAATCTTGACATCCAGAGCCTGAGTGAGAGATGTCTCCAAACTCCAGGTAAGTCTCGCATCTGCTTCAAGCTGGTTCTCTGATGCTGAGAGATCATGAGCACGTCCACATAGGTGTGTCTGTCCCTCTCCATTAATTGCAGGAGGTGACTTAAGCAAACTGTTTAAGTGGCTTATGTGAGATGCCTCGGTGCCTTGGGGAGCTCTTGATGGCTTTCCTGGGCTTTTGGCCAGGCCCTCAGAAAAGAAATATAACATACTGGAATAGTGTGTTCACCGTTGCTTTTTGCTGGCAATAGCACTCTGCATTTCATGTATAGGGGAAAAATATTTCCCTATTATCCCTACAACTAGGTTTAAATTCTGGGGTTTCTTTAGTCATTAAGGAACCTTGCCTCCAAACCTGAATGTGCCAGCTAAGTCTGTCTCTGCCATGTCATGTTGTAGGAGGAGGTCCAGAAATGCCCACGAGTGATTCTCTAAGAAGGAGAAAAGTGTGGTTTTTATTTTCTTTCTCTAATTTAGACATACAATGGCGTTCTGCAATATCAGCAACACACAGAGTTGTAGGATGCTTGTAATTACTTCTTAGATGGTCTTTATCAATATTTCATCTGAACAGCTCATGGACGTAGTTATCCTTGGACACCTCTGCAAAGGGAAACTGAGGCACAGGGAGCCTGAGTGATGTGTCTCAAATTATATGAGGATTCTTGCTATATGAGGGCCTGCTTGGCAGGGGGGTTGGACTTGATGATATCCAGAGGTCCCTTCCAGCCCCTAACATTCTATGATTCTATGATTCTGAGAGAGCTGGAAATTAGTTTCAAGACGCAGTGTAGTTCCCTAACCACCAAGCCTCCCTCCTGTAGCACTCTGGGACGTGTCTATACAGCACTGCATGATTCCTAATAGTCAAGTGAGACTTCACCGTACTTCTCCTTATCCTGCTACAAGAAGGCTCCTCTTGGAGGTGCTTTGGCTGGAATTCAGAGCTAAGTTTTTCAGGAGCAACTACCAATTTCTGATACCTTGGAGCTTACAAAACAAATCCAAGAAATATTTCTTCTCCCCCTGAGGACAGGATACTCCCTTTTTCACAAGTTCCCCTTCATTATTGTTGTTAAAATTATTAGCAAGAAAGCAGTTGGGGAGTTCACATGTTTTTCATTCCCGTTATCTTGCATCCAAGTTGAAGACGGCATGGGTGGAACATCTCTTTATTGCTGGAGCGTATAGAGAATTAAAACAATTTTTTTTGATCGAGTAATTTTGTAGTATAGAAATTACAATGCTCCTCCTGAAATAATATTATAAGCATAATTAAAATAACTCCCAGAAGAAGAGAGTCAGCAGTTCTGGAAAAAAAATTCAACCTTATGTAAACAATAATATGAAAGGGCATGACAGAGACTTCTGAGTGCTTTATTTTGTGTTTTCTCAGTAGTATTTCTGCTTGTAGAAAAAATATTCTGTGAAACACTGCTGCTCCATTTGGAAGCTGCACAACTGTGCTTTAAATAGTTGAGCATTCAACAGAAAACTGAACAAAACATAGTTTTGCTTCATTCAGCTATGGTTAGGAGTGTCACATTTCTGGACTGCCTTTGGGAGTTGTGAGCATCTCTTCACTCCTGCTTGCTCCACAGAGGAAGATATATGCACTGTGGCTGCCCCACCTGATGACAGCGCCTGGATGTTGCTCATTATACTGAGGAAGGAAGGTGAACTCCAGCCATTTCCCCTCTTTGCCTGCCATCAACTTCACGTGCTCGCGTATTCATCGCTCACCAATAAAGCTGAAGGATGTTCTGGTGAGTCTCAGAAGATGCAGACCCTGTGCCTGCCTACAGTGCTGCCCACGGGCTTGGGCAAGTGTGTGGTCTCCTGAAGACACAACGGGGAAAAGACCAGCCTGAGATCCAGGGGAAGGACTTTGGTTCCCTGAACCTGAAAGCAAAAGTAACTCTGGATTAGGATTTATTAGAGTTTCATATAAACAATTGCATTCTTAGTCAATCAGATGGATAAGGGATGAAAGCTGCTTTTTTTTTTTTTTTTTTTTCAGGAAAACTTATGTCACTTAAACTTTGTGACCAGTAAATCCCCTGCAGAAAGGAACTTTGCTCGACCTGCATTCAACTACACGGAACTGGTATAACACAATGGCTCTGCCAATTTATTCATACATCTGGTATTTGCTAACGTGCTTTGATTTGTTGGCTTTCTCATAGCACAGTAAGACTGTATTTTTATATACTTTATTTCCTTCACAATTCCTAGCATGCACAGCTCCTGCTGGGCCTTCACGAATCAATCTTTGATATTTTTTCCTTGTGTCTTGCACAAGCATCCCTCTCATTTTGAATTGGTTATGCTCCAGCTTTCTGCTTTTCCTTTTTCTCTCTCATGCTCACTGTCCCATGGTACTTTCTGGTGGGTGTGGGTGTGTTTACTGGAGCAACTGATTGTGTTGGTGTGTCTCTAATGCACAGAATGGCAGGAGATGCAGAAATAGACCTCTGAGCAGCCATGGTACAGTCACTTAATATAGCACACACCCACAGAACTCTCTTCTATTATTTCTTTTCTTTTTTTTTTTTTTTTTTTTTATCCTCTCTGTCTGGAAGGAAAGACCTGAGCAACAAGGAAAAGAGCTGTCAGCCTTCCACTGGTCAGCAAGAAAATTTAGTTGACTGCAGCCAAACTCAGAGACAATCTTAAACAGGAGAAACTAGTCCTGCTGTCTGAGACCCCAGGCCAAGCTGGGCTCCCATCACAGTAAGACAGACATCATGCAAGCCTACCAGTTTGTGGTTAAAAGGTTCACATGTTAAACTTCTAGGGTCCTGTGCAGGGAATAACACTGATCATGCTGCTTTGTTGGTTTTGTGTGTGCCCCAAACCTGTTGTTTGTTTAAACTTGTTTGTCCAGGACTTAGACAGAGATGGCTTCTCAGAGGATGCTCAGAAGTAATTACAACTTGACGGAAGTGCTGAGGACAGATTTAAATTTAGATGTAATTTTCTCTTTTTGCTTGTATAAAATCTGAGGAATGACAATATCTAGAAAATTGCCTTTGTTATCCTTTGTGCTGTTGTTCTTTTAAAAGGCTTCAGTTGTTACACATGAATACAAATACCTAAAGCAGGTAATGGGCATTGCAAACCCCATTCTGGCTGTCCTAGGCATGGAGGAAGGATATATAGAGGCAGCAATAAAAGCTTTAATTTTGTCAACCATGTTTGAACACTGGATTCACAAAATGGTTTAATGTAAGGACTTGGATGCTGGATAACTTTTTCCCAATCCATTTAAGTGCACTGACTGAGAGAGGGATAATCAAATTTAAGTGACTGCTTAATTCACTGGAAACCATACAATCCACCACTGCCACAGCTCTTCTAAATGGCTTGGTCCATTATCCCAAGCAGTTTGGGACCACTGGTGTACAGAGTAGTGCAGAGCCCAGGCAGCAAAAGCCAGCAAGGCTATTTCCCAAAGCTGCTGGAATTTTTATTATTGCTGTATTTTAAACTACTTACATACTATTAATCTGCCTCCAAATGCACCTATGTTTTAGGATCAAGATAAGTGCATTTGGATGCAAATGTGGGTAATGCAATGCAAATTGCTTTAATGAAAACAAGGCTGCCTCTTTAAAAGCATTGGCATTACCAAAAGAATACAGGCTAATAAAACTTCCCAGAGTACACAACATCATGAGTTTGCTTTCAGAACTAGACACTCAGTAAGGGATGTGCACACAATACATAAAATAGAGGAAAGTACAGTGAAAAGGGAATAGAAAAGGGAATAAAGCTGAGATGAAAGGAAAGAAGGGGAGAGGGAGTGAGAGGGAAAGAGGATGCTACAAGAATCAGCAGAAGATTAAACTTGCATTTGGTCACAAAAGAAGAAAGAATTACACTGGTGCAGTGTAGATACAGCAATATATATATATTCAAAGAAAAATGAGAGTGAAGGGAAACGGTTTTAAGCTGACAATGGTTTGGAATGAAAATCCTGAGGCCCATCCTGTCCCAGATCTGATCCTAAGTGGAGTGCAATGGATAGAGTTTCCCTGCAGTGCTCACAGGCAGAAAGATCTGTCCC
This sequence comes from Coracias cyanogaster, assembly GCA_033124195.1. Classification (NCBI taxonomy): domain Eukaryota; kingdom Metazoa; phylum Chordata; class Aves; order Coraciiformes; family Coraciidae; genus Coracias; species Coracias cyanogaster. Next base: position 148,244 of record JAVSBS010005400.1, read on the forward strand.
TGGGGTGCTGCACAATGAACTGCAGCTGCATTGGGAACATAATCCTCTTTTTAATCTTGTGGCTGATGCCACGTCTGAAGTGTAAATATGAAGAGAAAGAATCAATACCCGCTATTCCCTGTCCCACCCCAAATTACAGAATGAATCCACTTGACATGGGGTCTTCGTAGGAAAGGCAGGAAAGACCTGCTGTTGTCACTGGTAAGTGACAATATTGTCTCACAGTGTCACTATGTAAAGCAGAAACAAAGAGGCGAGGAAGCAGCCCTGTTTGCTCTAAGGCCTTTGCTGGGGCTCTTGTTCCTGTTCTGTGAAGCACTAAAGCTTTAGTGTAGTCCCATTGACTTCAGTGAAAACAATGAAATATTTTCCTGTTACTTTACATTTTCAAATCCAGTAATCAAACATACAGAAGTATGTGTGAGGAAGAAGTATGTTGCAGAGACAGAAGGAAGGCATACTCTAATCCCTGCTCCAGATGTTTTCTTCCTCCTGCCATTAGGTTTCTGTTCTTCCTAAGCACCACAAGTTAATCTTCTATGGTAAAGCAACAAAACCAAGTGGCAACTGTTGCCAACACCTCTCTGCACAGCCCTGGAGCAAGAAGTCTGCTCACATGTCTGTGGAGTATCACTGGTGACATTCTGATTTACTAATGGATTACATTTCTTTGAGGGAAAGGGCCTGTCTCCGCCAGCTGGGACAGAGAGGCAGAGGCAAAGACAGGCAAGCTGTGGGGCATCATTGTGTGGAGTGACATTCTGCTCTACAGCTACATGAAGCTGTGCTGCAGAAAAAACAAAAGCTGGAGAGCAGCAGGGTTGACTCAGAAAATAGTGCCCAGGACTGGAACTGCAATGAGGTGCCCTTTGGCCCCTCAGAAGTCAAAACAGGAAGAAGCTGAAATATCTTTTCCCTCTTGCATAGTGTGGCGTCCTGGTTTCGGCTGGAATAAAGTTAATTTTCTTCCTAGTAGCTGGTGCAGTTCTGGGTTTGGGATTTAATATGAGAATAATGTTGATAACACACTGATATTTTTAGTTGTTGCTAAGAAGTGTTTATACTAAGTCAAGGACTGTTCAGCCTCTCATCCTGCCCTGCAGCATGGACTGGGGGTGCACAAGATGCCGAGAGGGGACACAGCCAGGACAGCTGACCCAAACCAGCCAAAGGGATATTCTGTACCATATGATGTCATACCCAGTATATAACCTGGGGGGACTTGGCTGGGGGATACCACAGCTCAGGAATTGGCAGGGCATTGGTCAGTGGGTGGTGACAAACTGTATTGTGCACCACATGGTTTTATATTCTTCTATTATTATTATTTTCCTTTCCCTTTCTGTCCTATTAAACTGTCTTTATCTCAACCCACAAGTTTTACTTTTTTGTTTTCCGATTCTCTCCCCCATCCCTCTGAGCGACAGGCTGTTGGGGTTAAACCATGACACACAGACAATAACTAATCCAGTCATTATAATGTTGTGTAAGTAGCATTAGAGGAAATAACATTTTATTCTGACCTGCTCAGGTGTCAGGGCGGTGAGCACAGCAGGTATCTTAAGTGTTTCCTTTTAGGGTTTTTCACTGTGTGACAGAGGCAAACTCTCTCCAACATGCTGCCCATGGGATCTCCAGCACTGCTGGTACCCTTGGTCCCTTGCTCTGCCTCTCTGTGATCCACTTGTACCTTCCTGAAGTTTTTGGCCTTTTCTGCTAAAAGCCTTAGGCCCCGATACAGCAGTGAAATTGGGGTGTAGCAGCAGAGTGGATGCTTAGTGAATATCCCTGAACTTAAGTGATTGGTTACACGATTGCATGTGACTGCCAGGGATGGATTTCAAGACTCAGGTGGTAATTTTCAGACATGTCTTCTCTGATCATTAATTTCCTCCCCTAATCAGTTTTGTGGTCCATACCTTCAATATTGTTCCGTATAAAAAGGATGTAAAGTGTGCTAATGAAGAGCAGCAGTCCCAGGGCACATGCACCTGATGGGGCTGTGCAGAAGCCCCTGTTCTGTTCTCAAATGATCTGTGTGGACATAATCAAATAGCTTTCTGCCTCTCTGCCTCGGTGTGCCATCTGTAACTAAGGGCTGTGAGGCATGGCTCTAACATGCTGCTGGATCCCTGGCTGAAGGTGTCCCTGCCCATGGCAGGAGGGTTGGAGCTAGATGATCTTTAAAGTCCTTTTTAACCCAAACCATTCTGTGAGTCAGGGAAGCGTAACTAACATTATGAAGTTTCTTCTCTAATAAACTCTCTTTGGGGTATAAAACACATTTGTGTGAGTCTGGTACTAGACTGTCATTTAAACCTAGTCCCGTGGACTAGGGCACTGCAGGTTGAGCAGAGGGCTCTACAGGGTCCCAGTGGTTAAAGGTCAGTGCTGATATCAGCAGACTTTTATGTCTTCTCTCAGCTTCCATGGTGATGTATTTTAAGGACGCTTTTGCTTTGTATGTCTGTGAAAAATGCCTGCACGGATGTAACAGAAATACACATTCCTGTCTTCTGAGTCTGACCAATCTGCTTTGGTCAACTGGGAGAAGGAAGATGCAGAGCTGGGAATGGGCAGCTCCTGCTTCCTGTGGGTAGGAGGGCAGCAAAATCCCCTCCTCACCCTGTCCTTTCTGCTCTGTCCACTTGGACAGCAGGACAACACAGGACAGTAGGTTAATGATAACCTATCATGGCAGCTTGCAGAACTACCCCTAAGACAAATAGCGGTAAGCGAAAGGATCGGATGTAGATTGTGACAGATATCTGGACAGATCGGCTGAACACTGTGTGCGCTCCATTGGTGATTTGCTTAAAGATGCCTCAGCAGTGGATGTATGAAGGGACCTGACAGAACCATCACCACGAGCAAAATGAAAGCTGCTTCCAAACAGCTATAGCAGCTGTGCCCTGCACCTTGCTGTGTGTCTCTGCCCCCAAGCTGGGCTGATCCTGCTCCCTCAGGTTGGAAGGAGACAAACCGAACCCTGGGTGCCTTTGCAGGAGGCTTGGTCCAATCTTGCTGCTTCTCTATGCCTGGTTAGTGTCAAATCAGTCTTACTGGATTATGCTGGTTTAATAAATGCAATCCCATTTCCTTCAGCTCCAAGGCTACAACCCAGTTATTGAGAGCAGCTTCTGTAGCTCAGGGTGGAGACATATTTTACTGGTGCTGGGGGTCATAGACTTAGTTCCTGCTATCATTCATGCAGGGCTTCTCAAGCACAGCGAGGATGCGCTGCTTTGACAACTGGCAGCCAGTGCAGTGGTGAGGCTCGTGCAGACAGATGCTCTGGCCTTGCATCCTTGACTCGGTGCCTCCCTCTGCTCCCTATCTCATGTACCAGGAGCAGGGAGTGAGCACCCAGTGCTGCCTTTCAATGTCAGTGCCAGGGAACAGATGCTCTGTCTGTTGTAAGACACTGAGCCTACCTTTAGACCTCTTGGTCAGCTCAGGGAGTAAGGGCATTTCCAGCTGCTTTCCTTTTTATTTTTTTTTCTCCCTAGAAGTGAGTATGTAGAAGTTGGTGACAACAGCAAGAACAGAGCTGGCTGTCCTGCTCCCAGGATATGCTGCCCCTTCCAGCCATGAATTACCTATAAACTGATGAATGAAGGGACACTGTACACCGCTTTTTCCAAAGAGTTTGCCTTAAAATGCTGATTACTGGACAGCAAAATGACACAGATTTCTACGCGTTCCTTTCCAGGCCCTTTGCTGCCTGGAAGACACAGCTGGAAAACTTGGGAGTCTGGACCATGGTGCTATGGACAGAGTGCACAGGTTAGTGCAGAGTGGAAGAGCTCCAGGTCTCCTTTCTGCTCGGGCATGAGGCACCAGCAGGTCCTGCTCAGTGCCAGTGGAAGCAGGAAGCTGTGCTTTTGAGTCATTTATGTGGATCCACTCCTGCAGGGTCAGAAATCCTGGAGTGAGATAATCCAGGCTGATATCAGTTTTCTGCTCTATTGATTTTCCTTGGAAACCCATTACCAAGGATTGAGATGGATGCTTTCCCATAAGTGCTTTACATTTCCCATCCATATTGAGGTTTCTAGGTCTGACCCTCCCTGGTTTCCAGATGTCCCAAAGACATTAAAAGCAACATGGGGAGTGCAGGAGAAGGGATGAAACTCTCTTGTATTTCTTTTTTCTTGTTGTTGTCAATTAAACAGGATTTATGTCTTATTTCTCTGTTCTGTAATTACCCCGCAGGATTTATTTCAGATAGCTCAAGAAAACAATATACCTCCAGAACTTCCTGGCTGCTGAGAAGAGTTATTGCTGTACCTCCTGATTGTCTTGCAAAAACCAACTCCCTTCATTACTTTACCTTACTCAAGCAGAAGAGGGTATCCATTGCAATTTTGTCCACTTTCAGGAAGGTACATAAAAAACAGCCCTGGACATGTCAGGTACAGTGATCCTTTAGAACAAATTTAATTGCAGAGAGTATTAATTAACCCCTGTGCACCTCATGCTGTGAGAGCTCCCCTGTGCTAGCCTACAGTTAGATGTTGGAGCAGAGAAGGTGTCATTAGTGATGAGTGAAGGCCAACCTGTTGTTTGTGATGAAATGCTCTCTAATGATGGTCTGATGCTATTGGATATTTTATTTTGTGTTCATTTCAATAACAAAAAAAGATATATTGTTTTTTTTCTACTAATATTTTGAAACGTGATTGACTGGCACTTTAAAAAGATATGTGGTTGCTTGAATTTTTTCACAGCTGAGGGGTGTAGAGGGATTTGTTTGCATTTGAAGGAGGCCTTGACAAAAAAAATGAGAGAAATATTGACATAATTTAGGTAGCATGCACTGTAAACAAGCTGCCAGGTTTTTCTTATAATAATTTACATCCATTCCTCTGCAGAGTGCAGCCTGTGTATTTCTCCTCATCTAAGACAAAGCCAATCATTCTGACTTGCCTAGGCTTTCCTGCCCATATTTCTGCCATATTTGCCCCTAACTTTGGGTTTGATGAAACCCCATATCTGCTGAAATCACCAAGGGTTTACTACAAGATAACAAATTGGCTTGTTCTATTCATATGTAGCTTTGCTTTGTGCAGCTCAGCCTGAGTTAGCAGGCAGATTTCCTTCCAGCACAGTCTTTTGGGGTTGTAGGTTAGCTCAAGGTCATGCAGGGTCTACTACTGGAGAAGCCAACACACACTAGAAAAACATGCCCGATGAGAATGTGTAGCTTGTCTCTACAGATGCAGACGAGTGATCAGCCTGCAGCCATCCAGCCTGTGAAAGATCCTTAGGTGATCATGAATAAAAATCATTCAATAGTCACTTCAAGTAGGGCCATCCAGACACAAAAGCAGCTCACACTGCTTGGTTAGGTGATGCTGGACACTCTCATATGTTGAGCATGTTGGCCCAGGGGGACCCTTAGTCCTCAGCACTCTGGACAGGATCTAGACTGGCCATGTTGATTCTTCCATCCCCGGCTGTGTGCTCCCAAGGTGGGACTGGCACATGTACATGTCATTACTGATGCTGCATTGGTCCTAAGGGAAAAGAAGACCTGTTGTGAGAGCATATACGAAAGAGGCAGTAGAACTAATCGCCTTTAGCTACACAAAGATCTTTAGATCTGTCTTCCTGCTTGGCAGAAGTACTTCTGCTGTCAACAGCAGGCTGCAAACTACTGTGTGTGTAAAACCTCCCTTGCTTGCCATCAGGCATAAATGACAATGCATCTCATTTCTGAAGTTACTTTGTCATAGCTTTAGTATGAAAAGCATGCTAAAAAACCAAATTATTCTTTCTCTCAACAGTGGCTCCCTATAGCAATCAGACCCTAAATAGGTTCTCCCCGAGGGTTGTCTATCCAGGCAATATGTCATGAGTCCCTCCAGGCTGCTTGGCCATTCCCCACCGTGACCCTCACTCTTTGTCTTTTTCTCTCTTGGTTATTCTTCGTCTTCTTTTGTGGCAGTGCCATGTTTGCTCTCCTTACATCTCCACACTGTTGTGTTCTTCCATGTTTTGGAAAGCCCCGATCATATCCCAGAGGGCAGAGGAAAATGTAGATAGCTGTGGAGGCAAGAGCTTTACTTTCGTCAGTGCTTGGGGAGCGTTAAAGCAGTGAGAGGGGAGGAGGTTTTTCATTCTTTGCAAGCTCAGGGGAGGGAGTTCCATCGTTTCTGGCTCAGTTGTTTGTTTCTATCAAATGAGTAGCTCTAAAATAAAGTTAGCAATCAGACTTGGTCTTTCTGCCTCCAGAAATTAAACCCTGTACTGCAAAGGTTACACTTGCTGTTAAAAATGCAAGAAATCAGAGTAGTTGTTGCTAAAGACAGAGATGTTGCTCATACGCATTTGCCATTCCACACAGGGCTTCATTCAGAACTTCTTGGAACAAAAAGTACTCTTTGCTTATTAAACATAATTGACTGGCTTGAAAGGTACCTGGGAGCAGCCAGAGAGAGAACAAACTCTTTTTTTTATTATTGTTATTTCCAAATGAAAATGAAAGGCTCGAATTAGAGCTCTGGCATGTATTTGTTGAAGTCTTCATAAACAGTGCTCAAACCACACTGAAATTAGAAATACCGCATCTCTGAGATCCTTCTGCTGTCATCACTGCAGTGTTTGAATGTTAATGCTTGTTTCTGAAACTGCTTTTGCTGAGGAGCTTCAGGCATTTTTACTTGTTATTTTCCCTACTGGTGTCAATGAGGTAATAAGGTCCTCTGGTTTTTCACTTCTCTCTCTTCTTTAAATGTACCTGTAAGTAACCATCAGGCTTGCTGAAAAACAAAAATCATCAGTATTTTCATCTAAACAAATAATATGCTAGCAGTTTTCAAGTTCCCTTTTAAGCCACTGTCCTATACTTCTTTTCATATGGTAACTCCTGAGTTACCCTGAATAGGGTCAAGAGCTCTGTACAGTGAAACTGTGCAAAGGAAACAGTACCGGAATGACAGTGTCTCACAGTCTATATTGCAAACCAACAGGGAAGCTGACACACTGAACTCGGCTGAACAGCGAATCATCTGTGGATTGCAATGTCGTTTCTCCCCTTTGAAAAAGAAACCTTTTGAAGTGAAGTGAAAGAAAGAGTAGTTTCCTTCAAATAATCAGCTGTAGAAAGTAGATTCCTATGTGCACAACCCTTGTATTTTAATGCAAATTTGATCTGTAAACAAAAATTGAGCAAAAATAGGTAAAGATTTTCAAAACTCTGCTGCATTTGTCCCAGATTCATCCAGGAGTGGTGGGCAAGGACTCCTCAGTCAGGTCCAGCGAGTGCCTGGGAAAGCTGGCACTAGAAGCAAGAAACACAGCCCTTGGCAGCCTCTTTCTGTATTTCTGTCCTCAGGATCTATTGGCTGTGAAAATTTCCTTCATCGCTTTGACATTTGCCTTGCTATATAAACAGAAACATTCAGTTTTCTGTCTTTGCTTCCTATGTTATTCAAACCCATAGAGAGCAGGAATGAATGAGAAGGAAAAACCTCTGTCTGATGCAAGGTAACTTAGGAACTGCTGGGGAAAGTCTTCTGGTGTACCTCTGACTGGTTTACATGCTGCAGAAGGAGGATGGATTTTACTGGACTGGCCGCTTTTTTGTGTTGTGTAGCCAGTCTGAAATTTGGTCTGTTAACATCATAGTTTTATAAACAGAGTTGGTGCTGAATATTGGTGAAGTCTGCGTATAGAGAAGAGAGCAAAGATGGTCCTATAGACAAGAATGTATAAAAATGTGGAGGGTGGAAGTGGAAGGAGGCAGACCTGGGGAGTCAGAGGGAAGCTACAGGGCAGCCAAAGGAGCCGAAGAGCTATGGGTGGAAAAGGCTGAGCCAGGCATGAGCAGCGAGCAGCTGTAAATCTGGCTGTCACCACTTCATGGAACTTGGATCCTGACTTTTGTCCCTATGTTTCCAAACTGATGGTGGCAGTTCTCAGACTGTAGCAGACTTAGAGCTCCTGAGGGAAAACAGCACACGTGGGTTTTTCCCTGTATGTCTGAATTTGGCCAGGATTTTAGGCAAATGGTCCTTTCTCCCCTCTGCATCTTGTAATCATTTGTCATTGTTGTTTCTCTTTGGTAGCAGATCATCACTGAGAGAAACTGGAGCAAACCCTGCACTTGATTTCCTCTCTCATATGGTGAATTCCTCTGCTTCATATGTTGGTTGGGTGGTTCATGAAGAACACCAGGAGGAAAAAAAGCAATTATATCCAATGCAGGCACTCACAGCTGGTATCACAGCTATGTACTGAGTGATGGTTACAGTACTGCTGGAAAGCCATAATATTTACAGTTTCCAGTCATGTTAAACCCTTCCCAGTTAAAGCCACAGTGTTCATTGTCTTCAAAGTTAACCTCTCAGATCTGTGCTTTAAGTAACCCTGTGCCCTGAGTCTCTTTGTACATGCAGGGTAAGCCCAGCAGAGAGCACGGTAGCCATAGTGTATGTGGCAAGAAAATGTATTTACATGGGTTTGTGTGCTTCAAGTATTCCTACTCTCAGGTAATTACCATCTTCTTTTGAGTCTTTCCAGATTCCCTGCTTCTGCCACCCACATTTAACATGGACAACAGGATTTATCGTTCTCGGCTGTGCTCGGCTCCCACTTCACATGTTGTCAAATGACTACTCCAGAAGTAAAAAAGGTACAAAATCTCCGTAGCGTATTAAATTATTATTAGCAGGTAACTTGAAATTAACTGTGTAGGTAGGCAAAAGATGAGGAAATTTAACACTTTACAGGTTGCATTAGAAAACATTGGTGATATTCAACAAGGGAGTAAAAACAAAAAAGCATCACAATCTTGAAAATCATCACTCTCTCTATCCTCCAGATTCAGGGTATTTCAGCATGTTAGTTGCTTCCACATCTTCTCACCCCTCTGCTCTCCCTCCCTTCTCTCCCATCTCAGCTCAGTGACTTGAATAAGTTATCACTGCCAGTTAAGAAACAGGGGGTGTAAGCAAACATGAAGTAATTTTGTAAGGATCATAGACTGGTTGGGGTTGGAAGGGACTTTTAAAGCTCATCCAGTGCGACACCCCTGCAGGGACCAGGGACATCTGCAACTAGAGCAGGTTGCTCAGAGCCCCATCCAACCTCACCTGGAATGTTCCCAGGGATGGGGTATCAACCACCTCTCTGGGCAACCTGAGCCAAGGTCTCACCACCCTCAGTGTAAAAAAAATTCTTCCTTCTGTCTAGTCTATATGTCCACTCTTTCAGTTTAAAGTCATCACTCCTTGTCCTGTCACAACATGCTCTGCTAAAACGTCTGCCTCCAGCTTTCCTGTACGCTCCCTGAAGTACTTGAAGGCTGCAAGAAGGTGTCCCTGGAGCCTTCTTTCCTCCAGGCTGAACAACCCCAACTCTCCCAGCCTGGCCTCACAGCAGAGGGGTTCCAGCCCTCATATCATTGCTGTGGCCTCCTCTGGCCCCGCTCCACCAGGTCCATGTCTCTCCTGTGCTGAGGACTCCAGAGCTGCCCCAGCACTGCAGGGGGGTCTCCCCAGAGCTGAGTAGAGGGGCAGGATCCCCTCCCTCACCCTGCTGCCCACGCTGCCGGGGATGCAGCCCAGAATTCCATTGGCTTCTGGGCTGCGACATGGATGATATTTTGCAATTTCTTGTAAATCAGTTTGGACATACCTTTGGTAGATTTGTAGCATGAGGGATCTCTGTGGAATTGCAGAAGACCTGCACCTGTAATGCCATTGCAATCAGAAAATGCCCACAGCCGTGGGCCTGATGGGGCTCTGTCCAGCATTCTGTATGTGATTGTATTCAACCCGATGAAGCCAGGTAGGACCCTACAGCAGTTTGTCAGAGGAGTAGAGCTGGATAGTGGCCTTGTAGCTGCAAGGTTAAATAAAGCAGGCCCTGAAATGCTTATGTGAGGAATAGTGCCACTACAGAGGTAAATCAATGAAGATAACAGCAGCAGTCAGAAATACCACTGCCTACTCCCTTTCTGAAATCCTGTGAGTTCTCAACTTTCCTTGAACAAAGGCTTGTGTAATAAATGGCAGCAGAAGCTCTTGGCTCTGGAAGACTTAATTTTAACTGATGAGCAGCAGAGGTGGACCTGGAAAGGGGTTTTCCTTTTCTGTGACAACCAAACTCCAGTGAAGCTACTAAGTGCAGCCTTTCATTTTTCCCATATTCCTTCACTTTAGCTGCATGCCTGCATAGTCATTAGGATTGCTCAAAGCTGGGGAGATTTTACCTGGACAGGCTTCAGTGTGTTTTGACATGGCCCAGTACAGCTGATGTCCCACCACCTGTGCTGGCTTTCCACCACAGCACCAGCACATTTACCTGCTACCAGGACTGCCAGGTGGGCTGGAGAAAATACTTAAATACTTCTGCCTAACAAAAAAATCTGGGGATTTGGTGACCTCTTCATAGACAATTTATAGGTGGTGAAAAGTGAAGCTAATGAATCTATCTCTAGTAAATGATTAATTAATTTACTTTCCTCTTCTCAAACTCTGGTCTGTGATGAACAAGACATGCAAAACCTCCAGGTACGAGTGCCAGCTACTGGATCTGACATTGTCAAGGCTGAGATATTGATCTTCTCCTCCTGACGTTTGACGAGTCCCAGCTCCAGAGGGTATCAGCAGACTGCAAATCCCTACAGCTGCAGACAGCTCTGGTTTCTGCCATCCTGCAAGAAAGGCTGGGCAGCACCAGAATTTTGCACAAAGCCCAGGGAAGGGTGGTTGCTAACCTCCGGGTTTTCTGCTTCAGCTTTGTCTGGAGGAGCATATGGCTACCTGAACCTTGCCACATTAAATTAGTCCAGGGCTTCAGCCTGGGAAGGAGGGATTTGTTCATGCAGACAAGTGAATTATTATTACAATTTGCAAGAGGGAGCCTCACTGAATCACTCACACAGCTGCTTCTTTCCCTGTATGTAGGGCTGCAACTGCGGCAAGGTTAATACAGAGCATCCATCATTTCCATTAATAGATGGCAGTGCTGTGTAGATCCCTTGTGTGGTCTGCCTTTAATTATTTTTTAAAGTGGCCTCTGTATATTTCTTTGCAGTGCAGGCTGAAGTGGAGAATGGAGGTCAGGTCTGTGGATGGACTGATTAAACCTGCCCATCACACCTTCTGTACAGGGATCTTCCAATGCAATTAATGCCTTGTAGCATAAGAAATAGGAAAAAAACATGTCTGTGCAGCCTGTATTTGTGAGAAGGCAGATTTTGAGCAGATTTTATTTTGAGGAGGAGGAGTGGAGTGGGAAAAGAGCAGGTTCCACTTCCCACCCTCCAAAAAAATAAAGGGAACACTGAACTGCCTTTTGTGGCTCCAGATCCTAGGTGCATTAAGGATGGAGAGAACAGTGCTGCTATAGATATCCCTTGTTACTGCCCTGCTAGTACTCAAGACTGTTCTTGATACTTCAATTTAATACTACAGTTTATAATGCACGTTGTATTTTTAAGACTATCTGTTACCTGAGAATGAAATTACATGCAAAGATCTTTGTTGCTTTTATCTGTCCTCTGGGCATCCAGTTGACTTCACGAGACTTACACCATATGCACACGAAACACAGAAATTATCTGGGGTTTACCAGGTTATCACACCTTACCTTACATATTTCATTGTATTACTAAGATACAACAGTCCATCCAGAACAAATACTTCTTTCTTATATACTGCTCTGACCAAGAGGGAAATAGCTCATGAGAACCCTCTCTGTGTGTACAGTTACATATGAAAATGCAAAAATTAGTGTTAAAAGTAGCGGCCAAATAAATCCACCTTACATGGAGAAGCCTTATGAATAGCATACAGAGAATAGTAGGAGGAAAGGAGGAACAGGACTTCTGCCCCATACAGGAGGAGAAAAGATTTAGGTCCAGAGGAAAAGAAATGAAGGTCAACCTCAAGTTTCTGTAACAAATCTAGTGCCTGTTGTCATTGATTTACAGTCTTTTCTGTATTTGCCTTAACAATGGTCAGTGAGGTAGGACTGGATCCACTCTATTTTAAGTGATGATCATGCCAAGGATGAAAAACCGTGGATGGTTTCAGATTTATTCTTGATTCTTTTCTTCTGGCACCCACAGGACCCAAGATTGTTTGCCCTTGTCATCATGAGTACAGATGCCCAACTCCGTATCTCCCATACAGCCATGGGCTGACCCTGCATCTCTGCATGGGACTGGTCTGGAAATCAAGGAGAATGGGCTGTACAGGAAGATGTCCTAGGCAGTACAGGCGGCTGAAGACATCTCTACTGATTCCGATGTGCAAGGTAGCTGTGTCTTTCGTCACTAATCTCTAACTCTGTCTCTGTCTCTCTAGATACCTATAACAAACAGTTTATGAGAGAAACATGGCTGACAGATATTTGGTGGGAAGTGTTGAATGCTTTCATCACATGATGTACTAAAAGTGTAATCCCTTACACTGAAGAGCACTCGGAGGTACTTAAGCTTTTATGGCTGGACCTCCAGTTATCTCCTGGTATGTTTTAGCTGCTGCAAATTAGGGTGTCATAAAAGTATGGAGAAAACTTGTTTGCAGAGTCCTTGCCTAATCCACTGTTCTGATTATTCTGACTCACCAGCTACTCATATGCCACTAAATAATATCCATCCCCAAAAGAACACAAGCTGCAAAGGGGTCATTAAAATTCCTTCTCAGTCCTCATCATTAAACAAACCATACAAGAGGCAGGCTCCATACCTGGAAAAAGTGACATGTTAATGGAGATGCACCCAGCATAATTGCTGTCATCCATCACCCCTGTCCCACTGATATTGACAAAGTGCAGCTAAATATTTAAATAAGCCATTTTTCTTCAGAAGCCCAAGGATTAGATGCAGCCAAATTTCTCAGTCTAGTCAGCAAACGATACAAATCCAGGGATTAAACAGGATTTGCTGGAGTGAATGAGAGCTGCTTCTGCATTATGCTTTATGAAAAAATATTCTTTGCTGCCAAGACTGTTGCTTGGGGCGAGAAGGGGAGGAGAGACAATTCTCCTTCTTATTGAAAGCAAGCAAAATAGAATTAGTTCTTCTTTACTTCACACTCTTGATTTACTTTGAGGGTGTAGTTGAAGGAAAATGTGGCCTTCCCAAGCCCCATTAGACACCTACCCTTCTAAAAGCAATACATTTGAAATGAAGATGTAAAGGTTATGAGGCTCTGTGCATACATTTTGCTCCAGGGTCAGCTCCTTGGTAGCCTTGCCAGGTTACTATCAGTAAAATGGAAGAGAAATGCTTGTTGAAGTCATTTTAACTTGGATACATGTTGTCATGCTGCACCTTTCTCACATTTGGTGATGGGCATACTGAATTTATTGTGTGAGATAGGAAGTTCTCACTGAAGAACAACAGGTACTTGCAGAGGGAGACAAAAAGGTTTTACAAACAGACAACGATGTGCTTGATGGGACTAGTTGGGAATTTTTTGAACAAAACTTTTTTACATTTAGAATGTGTCAGTCCATTAAAAGTGAATGAAGTAATTCACAGGAAAAATTGGTATTGATTTTTTTTTTTTAATAATCCAAGTGTAAATTTCTAGGCTTTGGTTATTGCTTTTTTCCAGCATAAAATAACTTGGTTTTATTCATTTGTCTTTAACCATAATAATATTATGGTTTTAAAAAGTGAACCAAAACAGAGTAACAGAGTGAACTGAGCTGATTCAAATTAAATTGAACTATTTGAAATGACCCAAACCAAGAATGTTAAGTTTTCCCTTGGAATCTTGAGTTTTCAAAGCTTTGAATCTTTATGCTGATCTGAACAGGGAGAAAATGCTGATATCTCCCATTATGCTTCCTGCGACAGGAAAAGTCAGTTCCTGGTCCTTCTTACTGGTCACCTCAGCACTGTTTGGTAACTAGCAGGAGTGTGTTGTGAATTAGTCTCTCTGGAATTTTGAAATCCCCTTAAACCTTTTTCTGATGGCTGTGTGTTTGTAGGGGGAGGAAGAAGAGATTTGCCTTTGGAGTGATAGCAAAAAAGTCTGCATGTCTTAGCATTTTTTAGGTAGTACTCTAGATTTGTTAGTCTGATTTGGAAGCTGAACCGAAGTTCTGTCTGTTCACTTTAGGCAAGGTATGAATCTCAAGATCCGCAATAAATACTTGGCCAGAGCTATTCAGTCTAGGCAGTGTTTGGGAAGACTTTGTCCCAGTACTTTTTTTCTCTTTGCATATTCACAATAATTTCCTGTAGAATCTGAACTCAGATAACATCTGTTCAAGGCTCAAGGTATTACCTCTCTCACTGGTACCTCTGTCCAACAATTGCATGTGCTTGTCTTGTCAGATCAAATATTACATACTTTTTCTCCTTGAATCAGTCTATGTCAGGAATTCAAACCTCTTACCCACCTCTAGGGCAAGACAGCAGCATTTATAAATCATGGGGGAAAAGAATTTAAATGGTAAGATAAATGCTTTTCAGCTCAGTCTTGCAAGGGACTATGGGGTTAATATTGTCCCCTAAATGATGAGAAATAAAACTGTTCTATCCTTACATTATAGAGAGCAGATTTTGGTGGAAATTAAGTAGATTATTCCTTATGACTTTATTGAAATTCTACTAAGATGTCTAAAAATGCATAAGCCTGTTGCTTTGCAAGGGAATTCAGTGTGTTTTATCTTTGTGAATTGATAGTGATATATAAATGTCAGCTTTGTTGAACATGTCTGCACTGTCTGGCTATACAAATAGTATTAATTAACTCCCAAAGTCCTGTTCCAGCATGCATTTGGACTCATTTAAAAACTTGCACTAGAGCAGTGGCTAGACAAATGCAGACTAGAAATATGGTGAACATTTTTTAGTGAGAGTAATTAACCACTGAAATAAATTACCCGGAGGCAAGGTGGATTCTCCATCATTTGAAGTCCTTAGCTCGAGGCTAAATGTCTTTGTGAAAGATATGTCGTAGCTCGAACAGAAGTCATAAGCATGAGAATGTGCTGTCTGTAGGACACACTTATGTATTTACAGCTTCATTGAGCATGGTCTGTAGGAGAGTTACTCACATTCTATGCACTGGTTACCAAAATTCCTGGTGGGACACAGCTGTCCTACTAGCTGGGAGTAACACTTGCCTACTTCTCAGGAAGATTCTTAATACCTGCTGCCCTAAGTGAAATCAGCTGGCTAAGGCATGAGCTTACACTGTTCACTGCATTTCTCACCAGAGCTGGGCAGAACACTATAAAATCTGTTAAATGTCACCAAAATGGAAAATTTTTCAGAAATACCTTAAGCAATTTTTTTTTTTCCTATTCTGTGAGCTCTCACTTTGACTGAAGGAAGCCTGGCAAATGGGGGTTAGCCTGAAAAAGCTGTGAATCAGTAAATATAGCAAACTTCTTTGGATTTCATCTTCAGGAAGTAACGGGATTCCACAGGAAAATGTGCATCCTGGAGAGGCATCAGAAACTCTTTTCTTGTGGTACCTGTTTGCTGATGCCCCGTTTCTACCCATCTGGGTGAAAGGGCCCATATGTACACAGGCCAGCTAACTGAAATGAAGGGCTACAGCAGCCAGATCGGCAGTAAAGGGATGTGCATGGTGGAACCTTCAGGTGCTCAGCCTCACTTGGAGACTCCAGAAACATCCCAAAGCTAAGGCTTCGTGAAGCAGCAACCAGGAGACAGCTCCATATGATCCTCAGTGCAGGTCGATGTCAGATTAGCTTGTCTCAGCCGAGCTGAAAGCTCCTGGATAATGTGATTAAACAATAAGCATTTTGTCATTGTAATGAACCCTGGCATCCATCTTTCTGATATGATTAAATCAGTCTGGAGACAAATTCTTCATTTCTGACACCAGGTCACTGCACAAGTACGCAGTTTGTTTTTGTTGTTTTATTTTAATTTAGATACTTGGTTAAGCAAGGTGCTGCAAGCAGTAACAAGGTCATTCAGGATTAATTTCTACCTTGGTAAATGGCAGTGAGTGTCAAACATTTTCATTTGCTCAGCTCTGGATGTTGAGGAGTCTCTACCTGGTAAAATGGTGACTGGCTTCTTTCCCCACTCACCTGGCACACACGCAAAGCAAGATGTTGTTCCCATTTGCTCCATGTTCTTTGACTCCACTCCTTATTAATATCACACAAAGCCCAGTGTGACAAGCTGAACAGGATTATCCTGCAAGGTATGCAGGAAGCTGTTAATGGGTCATATAATTATTGTCATTGATGAAAAGTCCCTTTCATGTCAGTTCTGGTGCTTATATGTTAAAGAAGGCTTTGCAAATACACTATCAGCCAGTCACAATTAACTTGGTTATTGATAGCACTCCATAAATGTTTAACAACACTGAAGAAGAAGTAATAAATGGTTGATTTGTTTTCTTGACTGCAGCTGCTGCAGCCTTGCGCTGTTTGTATATAATTCTTTATTCCACTTAACACCGGTGAATATACCTTCTCTTACCTCCTCTTCTTTTAAACTGGGCTAATTAAATACAGAAGATATTTCAGTTTTCTTTATCCTGCCTGCAGCTCAGCCTAGATTAAAAGAAACACCCAGCAGGTCGGCAACTAACTGCACCTGTTTGCTTCTTGGGGGTTTAAGAGATTACCCAATTTCTTCTTGTGGATGTGTTTCCCTCCTTCCAGCATGTCACTTTTACAAACAGTATTTCAGCCCAGAAGTTCTTACCATCTCCTGAAACCTGTTTTCAAGTTCTTCCCTGGCTACTGTGCTTAGCTGGAGGATCTGGAGTGATAAATAGAAACTCTTTGCTCTGCCACCTGTGGAATGCCTGGTATGCATTGTCATTAACCGGTGCACGGTGCACACCTATATATTCACCCCTCCTCTAGATAGCGTGTAAATCCAAAATCAACTGGTCTTTTCTGCCAATCTAATCTAGAGCTTCCTTTCTTTAGTCATTAAGATCTGTAAATACACTTTGCACTCAAGTGCGAGTCTCGGGAGTTTAAATGTTGATGGATGAGTCTTTGTCTGAAACTAGTATCTTCTTTCTCTCCAATACCACTGTGGTAATTCACAGGACACATTACAAATTTGGTTATGGGTTTGAAAAAAAATAACTGTGTGATCAACAAGAAATAATAACTTTGGTGCTGTGGAATCAGCAGGCAATGCTGCTGCATAGTTTAAAAATAGCTGTCCTTGCTCCATGTCCTTTTTCACTTGCAGCAATAGTTTTTCAACTTTTCTAATCACTCAGTTTGCTTTTCTGTGGGCTGGCAGGGGCATCAGCTACTGTAAAATGTAGTCTGTTCAGTGGAATATATCTCCTGTGAAGGACAAATTTGTTCATCTTTTCTCTTAAAAAAAAATCTCTGAGAAAGGGCAACGTTTGCTAAAATTCCCTTCCGAGCCGCTGTACGCTTGATTGTGTTTGTATTGGTTTATAGAGCGTGCTCCCCTTCCTGCAGCCCTTGGGGCACTGCAGCCCCCTGCACTAAAGTCCCCCCACCTTATAGTTAGAAGAGAGAAATTGGTAATAGCTGTAAGCTCTTTGCTTGCAGCTTTCACACGCATAACGTATACTTCCTCATAATCCTCCTTCCAATGAGCTCCTCTTCACTCTTCATTCAGCCTCAGGAAAACCGTGGCCCCTTGCACCCTTGGTGCCAGATGAGCAGCGGTGAAGGCTTGGCGTGAGATACCTGCAACAGCTCCTGGCTGTTAGCTCCTTTCCCAGGCTGCTCATTCCTGTGAAGGTCTCAGCTATTTGTCCAGTAAATCACTGAAATGTCACAAGCCATGATGAAGAAACCTGCAATCACAGATTCCCAGCATGGTGGGGGTTGGGAGGAACCTCTCTCCACAGTCTCTCTGGGCAGCTTGTTCCAGGGCTCTGTTACAAAGGAAATAAGTTTTTCCTTCTGTTCAGATGGAACCTCCTGTGTTCCAGTTTGTGACCGTTGCCCCTTTTCCTGTCACTGGACACCACTGAAAAGAGTCTGGCTCCATCCTTTTGACATCCTTTAGATATAAATAAGCATTGATAAGATCCCCTTTCAGTTCTTCTTGTTCTCCTCTCAGCCTTCTCTTGAATCAATCAACTATGGTTTACCTAAATAGTCTGGGCAGCAAACTGCAGTGGTTCATCATCTGCTGCCCGCTCATGTGGTGTGGTACAGGGAGAGCCCTGATGGCAACAGAATAGGTTTCTGTGGAAGTGGTGACATTCACATTGCTCACTTCAGTGGTGACAGACCAAGGCTTGTAGGCAAATGCAGCAATATTTCAGCTGATGCAGCTGGCAAGGAAAATTGTTAGTGGACCCACAGAATGGGAGATTCCATCTTGGAAGATGGTGGCTCTGGGATGGACTTGAGGGCAACATCGCCGTGGGCAAAAGCCACAAAATAAGCTCTCAGCTCTGTGGCAGAAGGACAAATCTGTGTAAGCATGAAGAGAATCAAGTGGAATTAGGAGAATATCCTCACCTCTGTCCTCTGGACTGTAGCAATGGCTGCTGGAGGACACCATCCACTTCTGACATTGCCTTTTCAGGAGTGACAAGAAGATCTTACACAGACCTCAAAGGAAGGCTATGAAAATGATTCAGGAGACGGGAAACATTACATAACACAAAGCACAACGAACTCTATTCATTAGCTTATTGAAAGATAGAGAGGAGATTTTTTATCATTTGTTTTAAGAACATGTACATGGAGAGGAGTCTTGAGAGTCAAGGGCCTTTTGACCTTGCAAAATTGAGCCTAAGAAGAAGGTTGGAAAATTAGTGTGGAGAAATTCAGCCTTGAAATAAAACAGCATTTCCTAGCAGCCAGCCCGAACAGAGTTAGCTGTGGACTTGTAAGTGGATTGTGTATAATGAGATTCGATATCTTAAAAGAAAATAATTTCCATCCAATGCCAGTGAGAACCTCTCTACCTTATCTGTTAGCGCTGGCAGGAGCCTGGGTTGGTGGTGTGCTCCTAATGGTGTCACAGTCTCTGAACCATGGTCCTGGAGCACCATCCCCTTTCTTCAGTCTTATAGGTTACACGCTCACGTCCCTCCTCCCCAGGGCAAAGAGCAGTGCTGGTGTCAGACTACTGTCACAGACATGAGGGACCAGAGCATTTGAACTCTACTTTCTTACCTTTATTTGATGGGTTTTTTTGAACTTTGAGGTGCAGTCCTGGGCATTTTAAGCACAGTAAAACATCTGTGTTAGCAGCAGATACATGCTCCTCTCCGGAGGCCTTTTTTTTCCCCCATCTACTGAAGTGTAGGCATGAATGGAGGCACGAGGTATGATTTTTAACCCTTTGCCAGGAAGGGGTTTGGTGAATAACATTAGCAGGTAGAAAATGATAGGAGTGACTATCCACAAAGCCTCACTGCAAAGCAGAAACATCAGGCTCTGACCTTCTGTTGAAGGGAAGCCAAGAAGAGAGACTAGGCGGGTCTTTATTTACTTTCAGTTCCTTGTTCTTTTCCCTTTCTTCCACCATTTCCCTTGGCCAACAGCTGAGATCTAAACAAAGTATCAATACATCCCATCGTGTTACACCAAGGATGTATTTAACCCACTTACTTTTAAGTGCTCACGCTCTTTTTTTGGTATCTGCTCCAATGTGTGCTATAAAAAAAAAACCTTCATTAAAGCAAAAGGTATTTGAGAAGGTGCCTATGTGTAAAAGAACACATTGGGAGCTAATGGGGGCTTTCAGGGGACTTGACTGTACCAGTGATAATTGAAACAAACAGACCTCAGTGGCCTGAACTCATTCAGTGGAGCTATATTCCTCTTCCTATTCTATTATACATGCAGTAGTTTAGCACTCCCCAGCTCCCCACTGGCATTAAGAGATACTTACAGCTGTTCTCCTCTCCTAAGAATGGCACTCTGTAGAGTTAATGGTGGGCTCCGAGGGCCTGATGAAGTGCCATGGGGCTCTAACTACACCAGCCAGAGGACGTGCCATATGCCTGGGGAATTTAACCTCTGTTTCAGCTCAATTCAG
This sequence comes from Coracias cyanogaster, assembly GCA_033124195.1. Classification (NCBI taxonomy): domain Eukaryota; kingdom Metazoa; phylum Chordata; class Aves; order Coraciiformes; family Coraciidae; genus Coracias; species Coracias cyanogaster. The sequence continues at coordinate 168,207 of JAVSBS010005400.1, forward strand.
CCCAAACTCCCAAGGTGAAATTCCATTTAGGTCGGTACATTTCTGCACTAACAATTATAGTCACGTGGTGAGTGCTTTCTTTTCTTTCTGCTGGGCTGGTGTCTGTTGTTTGTAACCAGATATGCGCTGCCTTCACCCCTGCCGTGGTGACCCTGATTGCAGAAGGAGAAAGGAAATTGAGATTTAAATGGGGAAAACTTTGGCTCAAACAAAATAGACAAACACAAAAACTCCAAAGATGACTTGTCTGATTTTCTCTGCTGCTGTGTTCAGAGATGAAACCGAAGAGGAGTCAAGTGGTAGACCTTGCTGTCTCCTACATTCATATCAGTCTAAGAGAACCTATGGAGGACAGTGGATTTATACTGATTTTATAGAAAAACAGAAAAACTACATATTTTATTTATAGTTCTATATCTAATATAGAATATATAAATATTATATAGAAAGCAGAATTTGTATTGGTCATAGTCATTACTAAGCATAGCAACAACGCCCAGTTGAATGAGAGTATATCTGTGGAAGGTGGAGACCATGACTGCCGTAATAACTTTCCTGCCTATCTCTACAGATCCTTGAATGGATGGTCATAGCCTAGTGTGCTCTACAAGCCAGCTGCTGATCCTACACATGGTACCTTTGGGCTGGCCCATGGAAGGCTGTCTCTGGTCCCCCTTTCCTCCCAGGTTCCATCAACACCCATTTATCCCAGCAGCCAGTGAAGGTCAGGAGCCGTGGAATTTGTTGCTGCCCTCCCCATGGCAGTTGCACCAGCGGAGCCCCCAGCACTGTTACTACCTGAGCTGTGTCACTGAGATATTCTGCAGTAGCTCGGCAATTCGTTACAGGTACGTTACGTTTCCAAGCTTCCATTCACAACCACAGAACTGCAAACTTCATATGTTCATTTGCTTGGACACTTCTGTTTTTTTGCTAATTGAGCTCTTGAGGGGCTTCATTAGCAGGATTCAGGAGCCTGGGTATTGTATAGGAACATTGGGTCTATTGGTGCCATCTACATCTACCTGGGTCCAACATGATATTTACAAACCCAAAGTTATTGGTATAGATTTTATCTCCTTTCGGATCTGATGCTGTATGCAGCTTCTGTGAACAAGGAAACTTTTCTCTGACCTTTTGAAACCATAACTTCTATCATTCCTGTCTCTTACTAATTGCTGTTGCAGTTCATGGCCCTGGGTGGAAGGAAGAGAGTTACAAAACTGCCCTTGCAAAATATAAATTATTTTAATTACAGTCAACATGCACTTAATGTGAAACAGAATGAAATAAGTTTCCAGCCAGCTTTTTTAACTGCATCTATAAAATGCCCAAGTTTATCTTGGCTGTGCAAAGGCTGGATGTGCTTGTGGTGCGTTTACTGGGGTACCGGTCTGTGGGTTCTGGAGCTCACATGTGTGCACTCCTGTTGTACATGCTTCAATGAGGACTGTCCTTTCATAGAATAGACAGGCTCGCAGATTTTGCAGATGTATTTAGGGAAGTCTGGTAAAAATGCAATCCAAGATTTAGGTATTTAGGGTTTTTTAAAATTCTTTCTTTTTGCATTTGGTAAATGAGTATCAATATAAAATATTTTTCTACCAAGATGTGCAGCCAAGTAATGAACTTCCCTGCAGGCTCAAGATAAGTCTTCACATCACAGATACCTTCTTTTTGAAATCATGACTTTCCTCTGTAGCAAGGTTCATCAGGAAAGGTGCTGATATTAACCTAAAGCAGCTGCTAAATCCCTGGCTTGTAGTTCATCCCTACTAAGCAAAGCTCTTAAGCGTGTTTCTTTACTGAAAGCCTAAGATCTGCATCAGTCTTTGCTGAATAGGGTTTGATTTAAATTTGTGCTTAAATACCTTGTGGAATGGAGGCACATATAAAGAAACTTGCAGCTGGAGTTTCTCTTCGTTTGCACTGATATGAATCAGGCATAAATTTACTGAAGCTGGTGCTGCATTTGGGAGAAGAATCAGGTCCCGTGCAAATTAGAAAATAGCTGGGAGTAGTTCAATTGTCTTACAATGCTAACCCATATTTTTAGGAAACTAAAGCTATCAGCTATTGCTCTGCTTTAAAAAACAACTCTTAGCTGCCAGCAGCATGGCCCGTTAGCTGTCCCATTAGCCCATATCTCCTTTCCAAAAAGATCTATTTGAATGTTCATGCAGTCAAGCTATCATGTTGGCTGAGCATCCTTCAGAGCTTTCTAATATACAATAATATGGCTATCACTTTGTACCTAATGTTTCATAAAAATGCCGTATATAATACTACCTTCTTGGCTTCCTATCTTCTTTAATGAAAGGTTGTAGGAGTTTCATTTCCAAATGGTTACTCTACCAATCATAAAAAAGGTTAAAAAAAAAAAAAAAGAAAAAAGCTAGGTTGGCATTGTAAAACGCTCTGTAATTGCGATGGTGGGGTGGGAAGTGGGCATCCTCTTCTCTATAGTATTCAAGAGCAGGAACATAATGAATGTATTGCCAGCCACAGTAATAATCATATCTCATGTCTGCAACTCTGTGTTTATGTTCAGCATTTCATATGTCTCATATGTATAAGCATAAGAGAGATGCTGCGATTTGGAAAGTCACAATATACACACCAAGCCCTTGACTTTGGTGACATATTCCCCCCAAGTATTAATTTATGTAACAGAAATATAGGGATATGTAGAAAATGAGACAAAGAGCTTCCTAGGTAACACACAGATAAAATGTTTGTTCCTCCTATTACCTGGATGCCCAGTAACATCATCCTATGTATTCAAAGAGAATTTCTCATGAGCAATTACCTGTCTCGTACTGTGCTTCCTGCAGTTTTCAGGAACAAGCTGAACTCTGCTTTCTGAAAAATAGACTTTTGGGAGATTCATTTTTTCCCTCCAATCATTTCTGATCCCTGCCTCCCTTTTTATAGGCTTGGGAATGCTAGGGAGTCATCTATATTCTAACTTTTCCTAGTCTAATATTTTAGGTACCTGACTTTGCCCGTCTCTAATAAGTGGGCAGACATCTGAAAAGCTGCTCACCATTTCTGCGGGTTCATTGACATTTTGAAAATGTGCTTCTTTTTATCATCTCCAAAATGTCTTCCCCTACAAACATCATACTTAGAATGATTTATTAGCCTCTCTGTAGATTTCTGCCTTTTAATGCCTGCTGGGGATATTTCCAGGAGATTGCAAGGATGTGAAAAATGTGTGTGGGGAAGCATACATATAGATGTATATATATATGTAGGTACAGGTATGCATAGATGTGTATATATAGCCACACCTGGCTAGCAGCAACATGTGTTAACCTAGACTTATGAAGAAAAGGAATATGGAAAGCAGAAGGGGCGAGAAAAGGGCAAGCAAAAACCTTTTCTTAAGCCCTGCAAAGAGGAACAGATTTGAAAATAATCTTTTTTATGTAGTACAGGGAACGTCCTTATTTTCAAATATCCATCAACACTTGGGGCTGACTTGTTAGATCCAAGTGTGACTAAAGCTCTGATAGCTTTTGTGCCAAATTTCTTGTCCTGGGCTCTCACTCAGTTGAATCAAGACATCACACTGAGTCCCAGCAGCAGCGTGGGGCCTTCCAACAGAGAGTGCAACTCTTCTAGACATACAGGAGCTCTTACTCTTCGTTGGTGGAGTTTTGGTGATATGCTGAAATACATGTTCTTTCACCCAACAAAAAGCAAATGTAGTTGATCCTTTGAGCTAAGTATACTACTGTTGAAAATTCAGATGCTTATCCGTCAATGTTGGAAATCTAAAAGTGACTCCCATATGTCTGTCCAGATTTCTTCCCTGTTTTCCAGATGGAAATGCAGATGATCTTCTACGTTTGCAGAGTCAGCCCTCTAAATCCAAAAAAAGACATATTTCAGGTCTATAGAAACCCTAATACCTCTGGAAATATTGGTGCACATTGTCACAAGATACGCGTGTACCTGCTTGTTTGTCCAGACTAGTCGAGAGCAAGGGCTCTGCCTGGGCTATTGACTGTCTGAAAAGCCAGACAAGAGTCTACAAGAGCAGAAAAAAAGTCAACATGTAAAAAGTGTAATTTGTGAGCAAAGGACAAAATGTGGCACAAGGCCAGGAGAGGGCATTTCAGTGAGTTTCTAGTACAATATTTACCTTTGTCATCAAGGAAAGGGGCAGATTTAACAATTCTGTGTGACAACTTGTGCTGTTGGGGTGACACAAAGAGGCAGAGCACGATGGTGCAGCTTTTCCCTTTCCGCACCTCTCCTGAACTGCAGCAGTCATCCTCAGCATCGCCACTGATTTCTGTGAACGCTGCTTGCTTTCTTTAACCTTAATAGGATTTTCAAAGGCTTGAAGCTGTCTGGCAGCCTTCTTCTTGAATCCTTTTGGAGATAATCAGGCTGATGTGCTAATCACATTTGTGCTGTATTTAAAAATAGTGGGATGAAGTCTGAAAAGTGCTGAGCAGCACTATTCACCTGCTGCTTGTTTACAAGCAAAGTAAAAAGAAAAGAGGTGGCGGACAGCATAGCAAATGGGGATGTCCAGATGTTTTGCATCTGAATTAGAAAATAAGCCAACTCCAATTATTCAGTAGATTGAGGTTCCTTTGCTATGGTGGAGAGTGAGCAGGGGAGAATAGTTGTCTCAGCTTGATCACACCTGAGGATAAACACCCCGGGCTGATCCTTCCTCAGCTCTGTGAGCAGTCTCTGATCTGTGGGATTTATACTACACATGATTAGGTGTGAAATGAAGGGGAAGTTTATTGCAGAATGTTTGGCACAGTCTTAGGGAGTAAATTGATAAAGACAACATGTACATTGTCAAGTTGGGTGTTCTTAATTTATAGAAACCCTGAGAGCCATTACTCAGTTCCACCCTGTGTGGTTCTCCCTGCCAAATCCCACTGTATTCATAAGAATAAAGATAAAGAAAGAACTGGTTGAAGATGAAAAAGCTACAAATACACACACACTTGTACAAATGTTGTGCTGATTCAGCCATCATCATTTTAGGCTGCCGTCAGTTGCCTGATCACACAGGCCAACACTGAACTCAGCAACATCCCCTCAGAAGGCTCCTTGCAAACAATCCTGCCGTAGGTTCCTGTGGGCCCAGTTCCTCTGCTGCCCACTGTGGTGCCAACATCATCTGGTGTACACAACGGACAGAGATGGTTCCCTCAGTGGCCCTTCACATGGAAGGACACCCCCCAGAAAGCTCAGCAAGATGCAACCAGCCCCAACAGAAGCCATACCCAACAGGCAGCTCTTCTGACTAGTTGGCTCCTGCTTAAAATAGTCCTGGCCTTGCCCACCACCCCAACCATGACCACCTGGGTGAGGGTAGAGCCACAGAGACACACGTGGGCCAGGTTCTGCCTCTGGAACATGAAGCCAGTGGGGAAAACAAAACATTCTGCTAGCTTATGACTCATTCACAGGTTAACTCCATCTTGGGGCCCACAACTCAGGCCCCAGCACTTCAATGAAACACTCAGGTTTTGAGGTCTGACAGTCTTTCTTTAGAGAGCTCTTATACCAAAACCTAGCCGATGTAGAGATGTCCAAAATGAATTAATTCTCCAGCTTTTTTTCATTCGGATTGTCTTGAATGTAATATAAGCCACTCTCTCCTGTCCCATAATTGGGAGCAAAAGTGGCAACACACTTAAAATTAAAATTTAAAAGGCAACACTCTTAAAATTTAAAAGGCAACACACTTAAAATTAAAATTTAAAAGGCAACACACTTAAAATTTCCTAGAACCATTACAGTGTATAACATCCTAAAATGATCACCCTGGACTTCAGAAAGTGTCTACTCACACGTGGTCTAGATCTGTTATTTTTACTTCCAGGTGCTTTTTTTAACTGCTAGGAGAGTAAATGGGCTGGAGATCGCTTTCTGTGGTCCTGGTTTGGAGTGGGCACAAAGGAAAAGCCTCTTGCTCTCTGTGGTGCACTTTAGTGTCCTGCAGCCTCCTCCACCTGTGGTCTGGGTTTGCTCAGCCTCTGTGGTGCCAGTATCTTGGAGTTGTTGCCTAGTGAGCTGGAGATGAGGACGTTGGAGATGAGGAAAGGGAGGATGTTGGGACAAATCTACATGTCAGCTGCCCTGAGCCTCGCCGCAGCAGCAGGTCAAGTCAGAGGAGCTTCAGACACATTAGTTGCCCTTGGTTAGAAGGTGCTGTCCATGTTAGTTTTCGATGTTGCTGTTAATGAGTATGATTATTCTTTGCCTCACCTGTCTCTTTCCATTAATCATGGTGTACCACTGCCTGACACCCTGAACATGTTCTCTTTCTGCTTTGCATCGTGCAGCCTGCTGCATAAATGGCAATGCAAATGTTTCCTTGATAATTTTGTCACACCAAATCTGATCAAATTTATTCGGTGTCATGCACACGCACACACACGCGCGCTCAAAGACATTTGCCCTGAGGTATTAAAGCCAAACTCTGCTCTCTTAGTTGAGGAAACCCAGCAGGAAGTTGTCCAGAATGCTTGTGCATTAAGTGACCTGTTTTAATCGGTTTTATGGGCTGACTGAGCTTTGTGGTACAAAAAGAGGACATAGTAGTAGCACTCCTGAAAAAAAGCACTGTCTAGTCAAGCACATGGCATAGATTTGGGAACCACCCTTAGCCATAGACTTGCATAAACCACTTTGCAGCTCTGTGCCTTGATTTGATAAACCTTCCCTATAGGTTTAGGTACTAGAGGCTTAATTAATCTGTTTGCCATGTACTTTCAGATAGGGTGTGCTCAGATAGTGTCAAGACAACAGTAAGAAGAGTTGCTTCTTAGTGAAGGAGCATCAGCAGCCATTTCTCAAACTTGAGCTTCCTAATTCCAGCTCTAACACACGGATTCTCTGAGCAAACATGGCAGGTCTTGGGCGGCATCAATTCACAGTCTCAGCACTGCTGGACTTGTTGATGTGACTGCCTTGCTCTAATTCCTTCCCTTTTCAATGGAGAGATCCCTCAAAGGCTGTTTCTGAAGCACAGAGCTCTTTCAGACCTTGGGAGATGAAAGCCAGTCTGAGTAAGTTCTTGAGAAGGAGCTATCAGAGTTTGAGCTCAACTGCCAGCTTCTCCTCCTGACATCAAAGCCCATCTATTCTCATTTGCTGTGGCCTCCATATTTCAAAGGGTGACTAATTCCACTTCCTCAAGCCTCTCGAGAGCTCTAGTTTACTATTAGTCTTTTGAAGGTTTTATTTCATATGTACTGGTAGAGAAATAGGTGAAAGCCCATTGTACCTGGAGACTACTGGCAATGTCCAACTTCATTCAGCCATTGGTCCCCACCTAGAAAGCTGTGAAGTGAAATCAGAAGAAATCAAACATCATGCAGGTAAGCAGAAACAACTATTTGGCTTCCTGTGATACGGGGACAAAATTCAACTTTTTTTGATGTGCAGAAACAAAAGAAGGGAAAAAATAATTCCCTGCTCTAAGGTGATTTTTTTTTTCCTTTATTTTGACAGCAGATATGACTTTGAAATTCCTCTGCAATGTGAAAGCCAGGCAGCTGGAGTTGATATGAGCAAGGGTTTAGCTGCGACCTTACCCTGTGCTGCTGTATTCAGTCTAGTGTGGCAGCAGCGATGTTGGAGATAAGTATTGCCCTCCACGCTACAGCCAATGCACAAGCAAAACAGAGCATTAACAGCTGCTCAGTGCATTGCATCTTGATTTGCAAAGCATTTCATGTAAAAAATTAAACATTAGCAGCTGTTTGTGGGTAAGTATGTAGCAATTCCTCATTTGGTATAGTAGCCCTGAAGGACTAGTAAACTTTTATCTGTTCCACTCAGCGACGTTACCCGGCTGACATGGATCTGAAGAAGGGCAAAGAGGAGAACATTATAATCAGGAGCTTATTGATTGCCTTAAATTAAATAAATGGTTTTATGCAGTGGAAATACATCCGTCTTGTTAGCCATTAGATGAGCCAGACTGGCACAGAGTTTGGGACTCTTGGTACTGTAGGAGCCTTGGTGCTGCACCAAGGCAGCAGGAGCAGAGGGCTGCAGAGAAGATCATTCTAGGAGTGAATCCTGGAATTTCATGAGCTATGAGCAAGGGTGGACAGGATTGCTTTGGTGGTCAGGCAAGGGCGGCCGCACCCAGTGTCCTGCCCTGGAGGAGCGTGAGGTTGTGCAGCTGTGAGGCCCCAAGGCCTGGCACTGGGAAGTGGGGTGCAGCTTCCCCCTCGGCTGCTCCTATTTTACTCCCTGAAGGAGTCATCCCTTAGGAGTGGATGACTCTGCTGTTCTGACCTGGGCAGGGAAGACAGTTTAGCTGCACATTCCCACCTCAGTCTACGTTGACAGGAGCTATCTGCAACAAAACGTTTAAAGTAACTTCACAAGCCTTCAGGTTCCCTAGGGAAAGAAAGCTCATTTGTGGCTCTTGGAGCTATTTCTTGGCTGTTGGCTGACCCTGAGCTGCATCACTATCTCAGTGGCATGCAGGTCACGTTTTAAGTTTCCCTGATGTCCATGGGGCTGAGGAACAGGCAGGTCTTCCCAGCCTTTTTAGTCTTCTTCAGATTCTGAGCCTGTTTAACCCCATATGAAACCAGTCTTGCTTTTCTCTTGTTAGTGGCTATGTTGATAAATCGTAACGTGCCTGCTCCTGTCTCATTGTCTTGTTCTGTCTCCTTCACACCTTTCCATGGAAAATTATGTCCTGCCTCTCCGTTCCTTCCTACCTTGAGTTCAGTGAGTGTTGTCTCAGTACAGAAAGTAGCCCCCAGCTCCTTGATGCAGACCTGTTCCTTCATAGCATTGTTAGTGATATGACCCCAAGGAGATCTCGTGGTTGCTTCACTCAGCTGCTCCCCAAAATATAGGCCATTGTGTCCTTGGAGGATGGTTTTCCATTCTGGAGGTTCAAAGAGGCAGTTTGAGGCAGTTTATTTCAATGTTTTAGTTCTATTATGTCTGAATTCCTCCTCACCCCCAGAGTATTTTAAGCACTGGCAAACTGGTAATTCTGTCAGGTCCTAATTTTTCTATATTGTGACAGACATCCAGCTGATGTAAATCATTATTTGCCACTGAAATAAAAATTAGGATCTGGCCAAGTGTTGCATAAGTCTATTAGGCCATTTATCTTTATTTAATCATTTTGGAAACGAATTGTACATATTCCTTCCTAGATGCCAGGATCCCCACCCTGTTGCCCTTTTTCCCTGCTTTTCCTCAACTCCTCTATTGCAGGCAGCGAGAGGGCAGGGTCTCAGGATGTTGTTTGCAACCTCTGGGTCCCAGCAGAGCTGACGAGTGGGAGCCCAGGGGCTGAGCATGCTGGGATGGAGACATAGAGGTGGTTTAAAAAATACACTGGTAAAACCAGTAATGCTGAAAAAAGCCCCGGAGCTGCTTTGGGAAATAATTTTTTTTTTTAGAACAGGACTGGAAAGATAACATGGGGTCTCTCTACTCTGCAAGTCATCCTTCTTGTTAATCATATTTCCTGTTCTGCACCAAATTATATGCCAATAGTGTATAAATTTTTGCTGTTCATATCCTCATGGAGTTGTCAATGTGGAATACATATTTCTGCACTAACTGAGATCCTCTGAGTTATGTAAAGTTCTCCAAGCTGCCTCAGCAGGCCTTTCAAGTGGGCTTTTGTTTCTTGATCTGATCAGCTGGTACACTGTGGTGGCAGATGTTGGATGAGCACAGGCTCTGTGGGTCCAAGTTTTACCCGGCACTTCTGCAACTGAGCAGGGGAATGAGGCTGAATAGCCCTGTCCAAACCCTTCTGTGCTCCTCTCTGGCAGTCAGTGTTTTGGGGGAGCATGGGATCAGATCAGGTCAGACTCTGACAACAATGGCATGGAGAATTAATGAAAAAATGAGGTTATAGCAACATCAAAAGATTGCTGTATCAAAGTGTAGTAATTGCCAGAACAGGAGAGATTTGAAATATCTGATAGCTCCTTTATGAGATTACCAGCTATCAGAAAGAAAAAAAAATACAATTAAAAAACTCATATGCAGAAAATTAGCAAAAGGAACAGGAATGGCAACATGGCGTTTTGGATCCTGCTCTCAAAAGTAGAGCATCAGTGAGACAAAGCCTGCACTGAAACTGTAATAGAGACATTAGCAATCCTTCCAGACTGGCAGAAGTTCAAGGATTTGTACATGTCTGATGGAAGGATTGTTCACTTAATATCTATTTTTCTATGAGGAGATGAGCCTAGCATCAAATCCCATATCATCCTAACCCATCTGAGTATTTCTGTTGATAGGAGCAGGTGGAGGCAGTTTCACAGCTGAAGGACGACCACATTCCCTGTGCACACTTGCAGCACAGGAGACATAGACTTCACTAAGGGAGAAATCCTCCGGAGGAAGATGCAGATACTCAGTGGAACCAGGCAAAGCATTCAATACATTTATCAAGCAATATGCAGATTTCATTTCAAGGCAGGTGAGGCATTGATGATAACTTCCGAGTGCAGAAACCTAATCTACATCCAGAACATTTTTAATTAACACTCTGCAGCTACCAAAGGCAGGAAATAAGCAGACGACTTATGAACTTGGTGTCAGTTCTTGGATGATACAGGCTGTGGGGCTTTCTTCTGCGGGTTGTTTCATTCCTCCTGACTGCTCCATCAAGCTGTTCTGTGCCAACTGAAGGGATGTAACAGAATTGAAATTGCTGTTTGTCTGATTTTGCTGGGCACAAATATATTTCCCTTCTTAAGTTAAGGGGCATAACACACATAGTGAAAATTATAGTTGTTACTTCACTATTGTTTCAGCTGCTCCACTCTAAGTACTAAACTTGAACTTTTGTGACTGAGGGGATGGCAGTAAGCGCATAATTGCTGAATTTACAGAAACAGGGAAAAGTAAAGGTGGGGTGGGGAAATATTAAATGATCTCATCCTTCCAAGCCTTAATGGAAATGAATTGAGGCTGCTAGACAGCTCAGGAAGGCAATTACAGGGAAATAATCTGTGGTGTTTAGTGAAGCGGTGATGTGGGGCATGCTGAACATGATGGATCTGGCTGCTATTTCCAGTTAATAATAATGCACTTTAAGGAAAGGCGGTGCTGCACATGTTTGTGCTTTTGTGTCTGTTTGTGTAGTAGAGGAGCCAGCCTTTTTTTTTTTTTTCCTGCACTGGGAGTTGCCTTGAACCCTGTGGCTGGAGTGGCTTGTAGCAGTGCAAGTTTTCCCTCAAGGCAAAGCCTCTGGAAGGCAGTATTTGCTTTTGTGAAGATCTTGGCCTTCTTTCTAGCAGCTGGACTGCTGGAAAATTGTGGCTTAGGGAGCTGTTACGCTCTTGGAGAGTTGGTATGTGCCCTGGTTGATAGCCATCCTTGGCTAAAGTCTCCGATATAGGTCAGAACTGGTTGTTAACAATAAAAAGTCCATGTGTCTGGAAATAAATACACTTATTAATAGAATAAAGTCAAGAAAGACTTTTTCTCTTCTTAAATGTTAGTTCCTTCTCTCTGCTGCAGGGCTCTAGAGACAGCTGAACAATCCATAACAAAAGAGACTCTTAAAAACTGTCCTGAACTATTTCCTGAGATTTGAAAAGTTGGTTTAGATTTTCCTGCACTTGGTCTCACCTGAAAGCAGAAGCGCCCATCACCTGCAAGAAGGGTTGCTTAAGGGAGGACCATGAGGGTGTGCAGGTCCCACGAAAAAGGACCAGCCTGGCTGTTGTGGTTCTATTGTGGGTGAACTGAGGGGCTGGTTCTCTGTTGCACTGTGGTTTACCTCTGCCTGGCATTAGGAGCAGCCCAGAAACTGGCTTTAAATGACCATGGGGTGCCAGTGAGCCTTGAGGAAAATGGTGATGGGACGCAATGAGTTTCTGTGCAGTTCCTATTGGTACTAACAACCTCACTCTTCTACTTTGTTCCTCTGTAGGTTCTAAATCCAATCTGATGTGTCTTTTCTAACATCATGCCTTGTCAAGCTTCCTAGTGCAACCAGTAGGCATCGCTAATTTATTCTGCATTTAGTTTGTGGGCTCTGTCAAGCTGATTCAGCCTCCAAAATCCTCAATCTGTTTTCCAGGCCAAATATATTAAAATAAGCCCAGAGAAATGTAATAAAGACAAACACAATTAAATATTTATCTGGAATGATCGTAATGAAATTCCAAACTCTTGAGATTTGCTTGTTGCTAATGATTTGCTACTAAGTCAGTCTGATGCAGGCTGACAAGGAAATTCTTTTCCTAGTGTGAGGGGCTTGTTTTTCTATTTCACACGGATTACTTTATAGAATCATAGAAGCATTCAGGTTGGAAAAGACCTCTAGGATCATCTAGTTCAACCTTCTTCGAACATCACCCTAACCCCTAGAAGCATGTCTTGAAGTGCCACACCTTCCCATTTTTCGAATGCCTCCAGGGATGATGACTCCACCACCTCCCTGGGCAGCCTGTTCCAGTGGCTAATCAGTCTTTCAGTAAAGAACTTCTTCCTGATATCTGATCTAAACCTCCCCTGGCACAACTTGAGGTCATTACCTCTTGT